>MQRK01253288.1:138045-157656 GCA_001938485.1 Girardia tigrina | reverse complement strand
GAAAAAATTTTCAAAAACCAAAATGATGCTCAAAATGCCTTCCAAGAATTCGTCGCTTCGAGAACCGATGCATTTTATGCTGATGGAATAAAACAACTTGTTTCTCGTTGGCAAAAATGCCAACGGTTCATACTTTGATTAATAAACTTTTGTTTCTGTGAATTTGTACGTCTTTGAAGTTTGTGTCCCAAAACCGCCATTACTTTTCAACCAACCTAATATATATTTCTACACAACACTATATTCACCATTACAACAAATAACATTTTCAGCATGTGTAAAAAGTTTATCAAATTCATGTGAAAGTTTTTCTCATGAGAGATTCCTCATAATATCACTGACCGCTTGTAAGACCTCTTCATCACTTGCAAATAATGTTGTTCATAGTGATCCTTTTAAAAATTTGAATAGCCATTTGTCACACTGATTTAAATCAGGCGAATATATGTTTAATCAATTCAACATGTTTTTTCTGAAAAAACTCCGTGGTAAACTTGGATGAATGTGGTCGAGCATTATCATGCTACCAAAGAATTTCTCGCATATTCACTCGTCGTCTGTCTTTACTAAACTTCGTAAGACTATTTTAAATGAATTCTGTATATCTTTCAGAATTGATAGCCTCACCAGATTTTGTTACTTCGATGTGAAACTTACCATCAGCTGTGAATGCCAAAAGAAGCATTATTCTTCGTGCAAATTTTTTTTGAACAGCACGTGGTCGAGGATCATCTCCACTTGCCCATACTCGTAAATCGGATCTCCATAATGTAAGGAAAAATGATATCCACGTTTCATCAACTGTTATCCATCGTTTCATCAAGTATTCTTTCCCATATTGTTGCACAAGTTGCAAAAAATTTCTTGAGGATTCAATATGTTGTCGTTTGTGATCATCAGTCAGTTGATAAGGCACCCAGATGCTCAAAATCTTTTTCCTGTTCAAATTTTCATGGAGGATTGTCCTTATTAATTCTTTGTTGACATCAAGCATTTCACTTATGTGTCTTAAAGACATTCTTTCATCCTGCTCAATTATGTTCCTAACGTTTTCAATCAAATCATCAGTTGTTGTTGCTGAAGGACGTCCACTTCGTGAGTGATCGTCCAACTATAGCCGCTTGCCTGCGCAATCATCAGGGAAGGCATTGAACAACTTTCTATAGGTTTCAGCTACAGTCGTTCCATTTTTCCAATCAACGTATGTATAGAATGGACTGTTAGATTTTGAAAACTCCATTTTTACCGACAACCTTTTAAATTCAATATGAAAACTGATCATATGACACAAATTAATATATATATATATCGATTGATTTTTTTGCCAAAAAATATTTATAAACATGAATTAACAAAACAATAGCATTAGAATGGTAATTTTCTTTCTTATTTAGAAGTGGAGAGTAACGGAAAAAACTTTCTTGCAATGTTAATATATTGTGACGAAGCATGTCTCTTACGTGTCTATCACATTATCCTTGTAAAGTGTAGGGGATTTTATAAGGTCTTTGTTTTATAGGTGTTTCATCTAATAGTGGTATCTCATGTTCAATAATATGAGTTCTCCCAAGATCGTATTCATTCTTTGCAAATATGTGATCATATTTTCTCAATAGTTTAGTGAATCTTTTCCTTTCTTCTGGAGTTAAATTAGGACTATTAACAATTAGTTTGTCATACCTTTTAACATCACAAGGGATAGATTTTGCTATACGTACTTGTTGCACTCTTGAAATCGTTCCAATTTTTCTATTATGTTTTATTTCTGTATTTTTAATATCAAAATTTGCGAACCTGACTGGTATGGTTTTTTGATAAACATTAACAACTTCACAACATAAGGAAACATTGTATTTTTCCATAAATGATTCATTCGGTTGAAATAAAAGATCATCTTCAGTGTCAATTGTTACTTCTGCACAATAAAATACTTCCGCGGGGTAAGGTATATTTTGATTTTCATTGATATAAACATCCGTAACTTCATGGATAACTTCTCCATTCGGAACTGAAATAAGATTTCCACTATTTAAATCAATGGAAATTCCCTTTAACTGTTGAAGTAGATCCATTCCAATTAATAATTTTTCAGGGCATTGACTACTAACTAGTACATTTGCCTCAACGATTCTATCTCCAATTGTTATTTGAGCTTTAACATTTCCTTAAATTATAAGGTAGTCTCCTGATACTGATTGTAATTCTACAATTATTGGCAAAATGATTTGAATTTGGAAAATTGATCAAAGATGAAGACAATCGAAATCGGGTGTTGAGACTGACGGAAAACGAGCAGAAAGACGAGATATTCATGAGATCGGTCGAAGTGAAAGCTATTAAAAGTCAACAGAAAGCGAGCGAAGAATTTATCGAAGAGGAGAACAAACTCAATCAAAGCCGACAACTGCTATACCAGCAACGGGTAAAGACAATCAAAACGATATCGAAATTCTGCATCAGTGCGCTGAGTAATCATCTCCAACTGATGCCCACGTATTACTTAACACGACGAAGATCCACTTTAGTCTCTCACCAGTCTCTAATTCAAAGAATTCAACGATTATTACTCGAATTCGAAAATCATGAAACTGAGTCACGACGGCGAGACGGAGTATCCAATGGGGGAGTCTATGCATTATTTGGGTGGGCCTTTATTGCGTATATAACCTCTCCCGTCCCGCAGTCCACCCCCCAGCGCCGACGCGCCGCAGCCAAGAGTCAACTGCGCCCGTTCTGTTGCCATAAACTTGGTTTTGCAAATATTCAACTCCACTGGAAATGTTGTTATCGACATTATTTGCATTTCTAATTTCTTGTATTTGCAAATGACTGACTGGTTCCATCAGTGTTGATAGAAAATTTTAAGGTGGTTGTCCAGGTTGTTATGATTTTTGCTGATTCTTCATGCTACTCGAGACAATACTGGCCGATATACAAGAAAGAGAATCGTCTCTAGAGAGTTGTTAGTGTAGAGCTCATGATTGTTGGAAATGTTTACCCTTCTTGAATTTTGTATAGGGTTTTCTCATTGCTTAATTTTTCAAGCACCACAACATATAGTAATAAAATTTGGAAACAAATTGCTTTTTGTTTTCTTGTATTTATGACATTTTGTTTTGTAATTATTATTTGTATATTTAGGTAATTATAACATTCAGACAAACAACAATTTATATAAATCACAGAAATAAAATTTGTTAACACGAAATAATTTCGTTTTTAGCAAATATTGTTTATGATCGACGATCAATGGGAAATTTTGTGTTGTTATATTATTAATTGTCAATTTCTGAAAATTTTGCATTGGAAAAAGAAACATATCTTAGGCGAAATATGTCAAAGTGTCAATGAAACTGAATTTTGAGCTAATGCTTCCTGACAAATTCCATTGAATTGAAATTATTAAAAAATAATTGCAAATATTTGAATGTGTCCCAATAATATACACATTTGAATGTTAAAATCCTTTTCAATAATAAACATTCATAAAAACGTAAGATATTCGGAGGAAACTTTCTGAAAACGTTATGGAAATCGAGCATAACGTTTAAAAAGGATCTCTTCCTAACATTTATTATATATTTCTTTAGTAGATTTTAACTCATTTGTGCTATAAACATAGCGAGTGATTACTGTATAACAGGGTTTGCAATATTAACAATGTTCGATGAATTTTCTTACACAAATTATTACTAACAAATAAATAAAAAAATGTATTTTTCGAATAAAATATATAATAAATTTTAAACTAAATAATAAATAACGATAGATGATAGCTGATATAAAGAAATGATCACACAAGTAAAGCAGTCGAACCTTTACGTTAGTGGATGATACATTATTCGTAACAGAAAGAACAAATGTACCAGAAGAATAAATATTCTTCCAGTTCGTCTGGAGATAATTGATATTCTTCTTCTTTTTGACCTTAGCCGTTGGGCCGTGCGTGCACCCAATTATAAACAAGCCTTCTATTTGTAGCTTCTTTTCTCAGACATTCCATACTCAGTCCAGTTCATTCTTTTAAATCGTCCATCCATTGATATTAGAATCTGAAAATTTGTCCTGAAACTCTTCCCGAATAATTTCCTCGCGCTCAGAAAAGAGAGCGTATGGTTTTGTAAGTGATATTCGTAGAACGGATCTATAATTTTCGATTATGTATTAGAATAAATCACTGACGAAGTTGAGATTTTTTTACGAGAGCCGAATCTCATAATTTGTTTTTTCAATGGAATTTAAAATTAAATCTTTTATATTGTTAAATGAAATTCCATATCGCTTAGTTATGAAGATATTGGCTTAGGCTATCTCGCGTTTCAAGTTTATTGAAAGAAGTCAATAAAAAATAATTTTTAAATTAACATTTTTATGAAATATGTTGATTTGTAAAAAAATAAATAATTAAATGTGGTTTTATAATATGTATATTTAGATACAGTAACAAAGCTTAAATAACATCGAATTGTAATCATTAGTCTTTTGTAACGGAAGATTTTGAAGTTCCACCCATTTATATTATTTGTTGCTGTTATTTTTTATTTATTATTGTAATGATTTGATTTTTAATAAAATTCTTTTTCTTATTTTTGGGATTTGTCCATTTAGCTCCTGATAAATAACAAAAAAATAATAAACTATCCCGGTAATCTCCTAATTGCCCGGGTGACTTACCGGTGGTAGCAGAGTCATGGTTTTACTGGATCCATTTTTTATTTTTCAATAGATTTGTTTTGATTCCAAACATTACATATTTTCAGATTACAAGAATTCAAATATTAATCATCCATCTGAGTAGGAGGGACACAATTGCAAATCATCGTACAACAGTCAAACACAAAACATCAAACATTCCAAATATTCCTCACAATAGCAAATGAAAGTGTACCGACTGAGAAGTGATATCGTTTGATGTCACAATTACTAATGTAAATTCAATTTCTTCTTCCCAAACTATTTTAACATTGTTAGTATTTTTACCAGAGAACGAAGTAAAGTGAATTAACAATACGTCACATTATGGAGATTCCTTACCTAATTAATAAAGTCTTCATATTGCAGACTCTTTCTATTTCCAGCTGCATCACTAAACTAACATTTCTCTGATAATTAGAATGAGATCTTTGGCATTAAATTATTGTAAAAATCGTGTGCTAAAAATGATGTTTAAAGACGATTTGGGTGTACTGGGTAAGGAGAAAGAAACATGGAGTTATTAACAGTAATAATATACTTTTTTCTAATTATAAGAATATTAAATCCTTTTTCAAACTGAGAATGTGAAGTACTTGATAGTCATTGTCTAATCTGTAAATAGAATTCAGGAGCCTTTTGCTTAATAAGATAATCGGTTATATATTTTTTTGAGATAAATCTGCAAACCAAATTATGGGTGATTTACAGCTTTTAAAAAAATAGGATGGTCTAAACAAATAGCGTTTTTCATAATCCCTTCTATATGTATATATATATATATATATATATATATATATTAGTATATGATATAATTTCCAATAGAAATACACAAATATAATTTTAAACGAACACGGAGTTATACATAGTTCCCGTCAATGTCAATTACCTCTTGCAGATGGTGTTTGAGACGATCCAGCTCCCTTGTCAGCTTGAATCTGGTCATCTTATTCTCAAAGAAATATTGGAGATACAACGTCAGGGTATCCTTGTTCGAAAAATAGAATGCGCACCTGTCAAATTCTAGATTTCGGAACACTAACCTATCCAAGAGATTCATGTAAGGCGAATAGGGTGGTTGTTTGACTAGAGTATCTCCATTTTGCTCACAGAAGGTTTGTGTAATGACAGCCGTATGTTGACGGGAATTATCATACATGAGCTTCTAACGGTTTTCCGGATCGTCTACAGGAAATCCACATAATGTTGAGCGTTCATGGTTTGATTTCTCTCGAAAACCTTGAACCTGAAATCATCACGAAAATTACAGGCCACAATTATGTGGAACTTCTGGTCTGATACTATTATTCTTGCTATCGTTGACCGGTCATCGTCTGCTGCCACCAAAGAAGCATTGTTTTGCGACAGGGTAAAGGATCACTGTACATCCACTTCTCATCGACAATCACAATGTAACAATTCAGATTATGAAGCCAATTTTGTAGTTCCACCACTCTATCGGTCTTGGATTTTCTGTTAATTGATGAGGAATCCACGTGGCATAGACCCCTTCATTTTCGATTTCTCCGTCACAATTTGGCATGCTGCATTGATGATGATTTCTGAAAAAGTAGCGATTCCTCTTATGGACAAATTCCTATCTTCATCAAGCAGCTGTTTCACCCCAGCCACTTTCTCGTACGTTGTTTCCGTCGATGTTCACCCTAAACATTCCTTTCTTGTTGCTCCTTCACGTTCATTTCTTTTGTACTCCTTTGCAATGTCCTAGATTCGTCGCAAACACATCTCCACAATTATTCAGCAACAGACCTTGAATTCTCACCACAGACAAAGAATTCTTAAATAGTATGGCAACGAAAAAATTGATATTCTCCGTTGTTGTATTCATTATATGCATATTGACTCGTCAAAACTTTCAAAATTGTAGACTGCAGAAGTAAACAAAAAATCAATTTTAATTCTCAGTTACTGTTTTGCAAATATATGTCGTATATGAGGAATAATTACGTTATTAATAATACTTATCTATGTTATACATAAAATATACATATCTGAGGAACTGATAAATATAAGATTCATCATCGACATTACAAGATTAAGTAAATAGTTTTATAGTTAAAAAAATATAGATACAGTGTTTTTGAACAGCGCTATTTTTAAGAACCCCCTCTAAATTACTTCTTGAGTAATTTGAAGTTATTTTGTTCTGACGATAACTTATTTTCTTATTGTAGCTTCACTATTTTATCACTTTTATAGTACATTCGTCCAAGTTAAAATTTTGACCCTTCTCCTTTTGCTTATATGTACGTATACCATAGAATGAATTGATTGCCCATCATATTCCCCCTGGTGCGAGAACAGGTGCAGCGGTTTCATGGCTTTGGCACTTCTGGGGTTGGGGGTTGGATTCCTGATTGTGAGGAAAAACTAAATGCCACATAATTACCCCAAATCGGTACCATCAAATATCACTCGTCATCGTCGCCCTAGGAAGCTTCCACCTGGATTTCGTCAACGACCACATATGATGAAGAAGAATAAGACTGAGTCGTGACTGCATACGACTGAGATAGTTCATTTCCGAAAGCTGGAAATGGCATCAATTTTGTTGAGCTCTTATTAAAATCATGACAAGTCGGAAATGTACATCTATAGAGCCGCTTATCCAATGGAAATTCTTTTCCGAAATTAACGCAAATCAAATCCGTTTGAGACTCATCGACCTCACTGGAACTCCGGCTCTTCTTACGATTCAAAAACGAAAATCGAACCGGTGCATTTGTGTTGATGCCAATCAAACCGTGAGACTCTCGCTCATGTGCATACAAATTTTCATCATTGAAAACTCCAAAATGACAAGCTTTGACATCGGAAACATTCATCTCACATATTCGCCAAGTCAATTCAAGCTTAAAAACAAAATTTTTGTTGACGAAAATATTTTATTATTCCAAAACAGCTTTTACTCTCACAAAATTCCCGTAATCAATATTGAAAATTCGATCGATTAAAAATAATATCACAAAAATAACATTGAGTCGAAAGCCGGCCAATTATTAACGGCCACATCAACAATACATTTAGAAACAACCATTACGATGTAGCTGTTTATCTTTTAAAATATTTTTATTTTATTAATTTGGCAACATGTTTTTCTTATTTTTTATTTTTTTAATTATTTTTTGTCAACCTAATAAATTTATTATTGATATAGATAATACAGTCGAATAATATCATCATAAAAATATATATAATCTGATCGAAAATCTGCAAATAATATCCCGATTTGAAATGTTAAGATGCTTGGCTGTTATTGAAGCCACAAAATTTTTGATCAACATGAATCGTCAAGCTTTTCTTGCATACTGTGCTTCTAAAGAGTCTACGTACTCGTAAACTCTCGATGAAAACTGAAGGTTTTGGAACTTAGGTGTAATTGCCACGTTTCGTTTGAGAATATTGTTCTTTAGGTAAATAAACTTGCAAAATATTGTCTCTTTTAAAATGACTGAAATTGATTTGCATAGATCTCATAACTTTTTGTCTCAAATTAGCCAGTTTAATTGCTTGTCTTCTCATTTCCAATTCATTCCAATAATAATTTCTAACGATACAAGATTCTATGAAATGAACATCTGTTTGACTTTCTGCATCGTTTTTCGATACCAGTTTTTTAATCATATTTATTCCAGTTGACCCAGGTTCAGTGCTGATTGATGAGAATTGCTGATGCATTTCCAATAACTGACTTAATTTTGATGGAGATACATTATCGATCTCAGGGGTTTCCGTTTCCTTCAATTCGATTTTGAAATTACTAATTTCAGTGACTTCTGATTTGTTGAATGTTTCTTTTACGGGGATTTTGTTAGACACTTGATGGCAACTCCGGACTCCACCATTCGGTGACATCATCCTCAGACTTACAGGCCTCCTCTCAGAGTAAAATTATTTTTTGTAAATTATCGTGAAACACCCCAAATTTAGATCATTGCAATTATTTTCTGTGGGTTTATATTTGAAACAATGAGCTTATTGAGAATTTTTGATTAGCGTAATTTTAATTAAATTAATAATCAGTGAATTGAAAATGACGGTTGATCCATCGAAATATATTGTCTCTAAAAATATTTTTAATGGATGAAAACTAAAGTATTTAATTATTTTTTTTCTGTAATTTAAAATTACTAAAATTTATATTTAAAATATTATAACATGTTAGAAAAGAAATTTTTGAAGAAATCTTTATTTCATATATTTACTTTATGATAATAATTACGATAATAATAATAATTAAAATAATAACTGTGCCATACCCCATCGTGATAATTTTTCTTTCGTTAAATTAATTAATTTTTATACGTAGACAAATTTAATAAAATAATTAAAAATATTATTTTAGTGCTGTTAATATCAGTAGGATTCAATTATTCGTGAAAACTTCTTCAATTATCCGTAAAAATTATCTCGCTTTCCCCAACAAATAGTTATGAAATTATGAAAAAAATTGGTAAATATTTTTCTACAATTTATTTGTCGATCTTAAGATTTAAAATGTATTTTAAAAAAAAGATTACAGAACAAACCATAACACTTAAATAACAGAAATAAAACATATTATTATAAAAATTATTAAAAACCAGTCAAATCCTGGAAGATGAGAGAGAATCACGGGAGTATCAGAATGACTGTACTCTGATAATTGGCGATAAATAAATTAAATTTTTATATTATTAGAAACATTTCAAAAATTATTTGTTTTCTAATTTATGCAATTTAAAATATACACAAAACATAAAAGAAACGTGTTTTAAGTAAATTTGAAATTTGAAATTGTATATATATACTAGGAAAAGACCCGTCATGTATGACGGGGGAGTAAAATTTCGTCTTTAGAAGTTTCTGTTTTAATTAAAAAATCGTAGTTTATTATTTATTGTTTTGAATTAGGTGATTAATTTTTCAATTTTTTTAAACTTCATTTTTTTAATTTTGTTTACTAACCCTAACCCCAAAACTAACCCTGACCCTAACCCTAACCCTTAACTAAACCATAACCTAACCCTAACCCTAACCCACACTCTTAACCTAAACCTTAACTTTAACCCTAACCCATAAAACGATTTTTACCACAAAAATTTAAATTAATATAATTATCTACTTACAATTGTAAGTAAATAATATGAGTGTTACGCAGAAATGAAACATTGGGCTTATATATATATATATATATATATATATATATATATATATATATATATACCGTGTTTCTCGAAATATAAGACACTGTCTTATATTAATTTTGATGGATAAATTACCAATGGGTTTTATCGAAGCATATTTTAGGTCTTATATAAAGGGTTGTCTTATTAATATTCTCCAAAAGGTCTTTTAATTTTTGACTAGGTCTTATACGGGGAGATGTCTTATATTTGGAGAAATACATTATATACCATTTTAAAATGAAAATTAACAATTTTACAATTAAAAGCTATATTTTCATTTAATCAAGCATTTTTTTAAAAAGACAAATCTAACACATTTATTAATTAAAAATATTAATTATTAAGCATTTATTAATGGTAATATGGCACTTCAGCAGCGCAATTGGTAATATTTCGACATATATACATATATTTTTGTGATCTTTAAAGTTCAAACGATATTTTCTCTTAATAGAAGTAAGTGTCGGAATTTTTTTTCACACAAATAAGTTGAGCCAAACAAAGAAGTATAGTTAACTCCGATAACAGTGGATATATTCGATTCCCCTTGGGGGGAATTGAGTTCGCGTAAATCACGAAAGCTGTTTAAAAAAAGAAAAGAAATAAAGAGAAATAAATTTATTTAATGAAGTCCAAATTGTGGACTTCATCATTCAAACCAATATTATAAATAAAATGTCTAAAAGAGAATTTATTCGAATTATTCGACAAGCGATTATCTTATTCAATGACGACTTCCTCGAAGATTTGTATGACAATGTGTATTAGTTAGGTCTCGTGATCTCTCTCACCCGTTGATCGTCCAAACAAGTTTCTCACATGACTTATTGTTCACTTTTATTTCTTGAGATTGCATTTGTTTAACTTTACTATTCATATGTTGTTTGCTCATTTTTTTGTTTCAAAAGATACAGATTTTTACTAAACTTGATCTTGAAAATACGATTATTATTTTGTATTTGATTTCTTAAATAAATAATTAAAACTTTCTGCATCTTTTCATATTCTTTGAATTCGATATAATCTTCATTTGGAAATTCCGCTCTGATGCAATGATTGTTATTGCAATATGCCTTGTGTTCCTTCAACTTGATTATAGCTTCAGCACCATTAAAATGTATAAAACATCTTTTACAAATCTCGATCCTTTCTGTATGTTTTGATATTTGAGATAGGATAAGGCGCTCAATGAAGTGCCTCTTTTCTCCATCATCTAGCAGGAGCAAATCCCTATGATCTTCCAATTCGATTTTACATACAAGTAAGGGATAAAATTTTTCATTCTCCAATCCAAATATGTTGATTGATACATTGTTGTGGCTTCCAAATTTAGTGACTTCATCCAAGCTCGGTGGGAATTTTATGCAGTTGAAGTCATATTTGTGCTGCAGATTGTTGTATTTAGATACTCGTGATGCATGGTATTGATCCTCAACAAATTTTGATAGCATAGCATACTTGAAGCACTGTTGTCATTATTTTTTACATTATCGCTTTCTCCTTTCTTGAATATCCATTCAGGAAGCGGTATGTAGGAGCTGCCTCTCATTGGGGAGTATTTATGAAAATGAATTATCAATTGGTTAACGGATGCAAGAGTCCATCCACTCTTCTTTTCCTTGCTCTCATCAGCTTCTTTCATTATCTTGGCATATTCTTCATTGAGTCAGGTCATAATATCATCGGATTCTAACATTGGCCTATTTTTGGTCTTGAAGGCTCTATGTGATAATTCATCATCAACATTGGTGAATGTTGCCTTCAATTTAAGGTTGACTTTGATAGCCTTGAAATCAACCATGTTGTCTTGTAGAATCGCCATGGTTTCCTTCTTGGAATATTCCAGAAACTCATGGAGACTTGTAACCTTGCTGCCTAGGTTAGCCTGGGGAGCCTTGATAACATATTGACATATCTTCTTATTCAATGAAGCTTTATGGATTGGTCTCTGTCGTGAGCTTTTTGATGGATCATTTTAAAAAGAAAAAAAAATTATTATTTACAAATTACTTTTGTTGAGAAAAAAGAACGAAATATAAAAAAATTTATAATTTTGATTATGTTTGTTTTATTAAATTAAATGAATTACAGATTTTGATAAAAAATAAAAAAAGATATTAAGATATTGATTTTTTAATTATTAAATCAAATGACTAGAAGCGACAGTGACAGCGTTAAGGGAAGCATTTTCGATGAAGCGATTGAAGATTTACCGCAAGGACAACAGCTGATTGAAAATCTAACAGACGAAGACGATTCGATGACGACTCCTGAGAAAAGAAAAAGTTGTTTCTGGAATTCATGAAAAGTGTGTGCCGATCAGCGTCATGGTTGAATTGAATAGTACCACTCTCGCTTACCCACTGAATTCGAATCTTGGGGAATTGTTTCAACCAGATTATTTCATCGGTGGTTCCTCAAGTGATTCAAATAATTGCGAAAGAAATACGGTCCTCTTAAGGACCATAATTGACGATTGGGAGATTGAAGATTGGGGCGCATTCCTATGGGCCTGAACGTTGCTCAACAAAAGTAATTTTAAAGAATTTCCAATGTGCTTTACAAAATTTGAGGCGGTCACGAATATTTTTCAGAGATAGTCGTGACTTTAATGCAGGGCTATAAGATCGAAGACTAAAATCGTTCACAAGACGTCACCGAATGATGCAACAACTCACATTCACATCAGGATGTATTTCATTGAGAATTTGTGAAGGTGATTCCAGTGGGTTCGTCGTGGCTGCACGGAGACTCTTAGCGTTAGTTTTTGATGTGGCACATCTCGGTTTGTCATTGGATCCTCCTGCAGCGCTGATGCCTGTTGAATTGTCTTAGGCATTTGTAAACGTGCGGCGATTGCAAGTTCAGACTTCTCACCTTCCGTCAAAAGTTGTATTTTAGCACGTCTTTCAGGTGGTGTTGTCGCCATAGTCAAATGCAAATGGCTATTCACAGTCACGCATGCGATGGTACATATAACAATGGTGCAACTGTTTTCATTGGCTGATATCTAGTCAATGACGCATGAAAGTGTGATGGTGAAATTGCGAGGAAAGCGCATACACCACAATGTAGATACTGTATACTTATATAAACAATGCGTGGTCGAATCTTTTGACCAGTACTGTATTGCGAATGTAAACCAATATGAAACTGTATTTTTTCAGCTCTGCGGTTATTTATTTGCAGGATTTAGTAATGTTCAACAATTGATTATGGGATACAGAAGAAATAAATGATGCAGGAAAAACTAGGAAAGATTCTTCTTCCTCTTGATAATTCGTGTTCGTCAATTATTTATCGTGCAATTGTCGAATAAGCCAAAATGATAACGCATCAAACATTCACATGCAGACTTATAATATCAAATAATCTTTTAAGTATTTTATAAATGTACTGTAAATGTAAAACACCAAAACCGTTTATTACTAAATATATATTTTTATAAGAAAATAATACTTGTAAAACTATTTATTCTAAAACTACTGAAATTACCGACATAACAAAAAATAATAAATAATAATACATAATAAATTAGCACGCCAATAATTTGCAAAATAATCTACAAAAACATAAATCATGAAGCCTGATCGATCATTAGCAGATAAATAATGGCGATTCCCAAAGATGAGAAAATCGGATCAACACTCAAATGGAACTAGTTTGAGAGAAAATATGAATAATATACAAAAGAGAATTGCACATCATCAAAACACATTTCTACAATTTTATATTTTAAATATTTTTTATTAGAGGATTTAAAATCAGTAATTAAAACTTATGTTAAAAAAACAACTATTTTTTATCAAATTTCCAAATAAAATTTTACATTAAATGTAACGCGACGAAATTATGAGCTTTGGTGAATCAAAAGATCTAGACATGCAATAATACGTTATCCGATAATAGTTCGTTTCATAGATTCATTCCGCAAAAGCCGTAATGACTTCTTTACCAGTTCCCCTGACAAAAAGTACTCGAGCAAGACCGTCAGTTAATGTTTCTACATACTGCATGTAGTTAAAGTCACTTGATTCATTCTTCGAAGGACCAGGGAGATTTACGAGTATCAAACTAGCGTTACTGGATTTACTTCTAATCATCTCGTTCAATCTGACCGCACTATGCATTCTCCGACTGGGTTTGCTTTGTCTAAATCATTCAATCACGACGAAAGAATATTAAAATAAATATAAAAAAAAATTAAATTAACATCCTTAAAACTATATATGTTAAACAGTAATTAATAATACTATAAAACTAATACTATAAAATTAACATCTTTCATAACTTTTTTAGAATATTTTTTTCAAATAATCTTATTAGTTACACAATCATAATAATTTATGATTTTTTAGGGCTTTAAATGGCATTAAGATTTTCTTATGACCAATTATTTCGAAAAAATAAAATCCCTCTAAATTTTATTTTCAATTTAAATATTGTTAAGAACATTGAGATAATTATAATGGTTATTCGAACTATTTTTCTAAATCTTTTTAAAATATTTAATATATTTTAATTTTCAAAAATATTTAATAAAATTAAAAAAATTTAATGATTAAAAATTTTTTTATTGTTTACATTAAAAAAAAGAATCAAAAAAAATTTTATTTAAAAAATAGATTCGAAATTTTTTTTTATCGAAAAAAGTAACTATAATCTGAAAATCTTCAACAGAAGACGATCTGAGCAGTTTAATCAGCTTTAGATTCCAATGTTGCAATACGTAGATTTTTGTCAGTTGAATAATCAAATGATAGAATCTTCTTAATTGATCATAAATATATATGCTAAAATGTGCTCTTGTAATCCAGACGTTGTCTATTGTTATGGGTATGGCATACCAACACATGTAATAATTCTATTTAATTTGTTTGATATGTATTTTATTTATCACAGAAGTGATTTAATACGGTAAAATATCTCTACTATGAATAATTTAGTGTAGATTCCATTTTTTAACATCAAGTTGTATTAATAAAAACAATTATTGCTGTGGCTTTGAAGTGTTTCGATACATTTTAAGTAAGTGTTTGTTAACAACAGTCCTTGAAATACACTTTTTAACTCTAAATAACGTTTGTCAAAAGTCAATTTCTTGTTTTATCAAAGCGCACATTTATTTCGACAAGGAAACATTACTAAAAATATTGGCAATAAGGTACGATAAGTTACATTTTTTTCAAGCACGATGTTTGGTACAAATTTCAAATATGTGTTCAAAGATAAACAATTTAGTATTGAGTGGTGTAAAAACATTTTCAGTTCTTGTATAAAAGACAAATGTTACCCACCTAGGTGGAGTTGTCGCCAGGCACTACACATTTTCAGGGCTTTGTTATTTCAATCAGTTCTAACATTCGTCCTATTTACAATTAGCGTATCATGAACTTTTTTTTTCATTACTACATTAGTATATAATTGGTATTTGCTTTATTTCAAAGCTCTCGCCCAAAGAGAGTCTGCAAACATGCTGCCAATGTGACSAATGGTTTTGAGTCAGATGGTAGTGGTGATATTTATGWTGATGCTTCTGAAAACGTGGAAGATCAAAGTATTGAAATGGAGGAGAATGTGGAGTCAAATAACGATACACTAGATAGTGATGCTATAACAAATTTATCTAGTAACAGTGATACAGAGATGTTGAAGAATTATGGTATGCTCGAGATGGATTTCCAATATGTAGAGCAACCATGACGATGGAACATTTTCTGCAAATAAAATCAATGCTTCGTTTTGATGATCCTTTGCGGAGAGGTAAACAAGATCGCTTGGCTCCTGTCAGAAGTATTACTGAAGTCTTCAACAGAAAGCTCCTAGACGTATATGTTCCTGTGAATATCTTACTGTGAATATCCTACTGTAGATGAACAACTGCTTAAATTCCATGGCCGTGTTCAGTTTCAACAGTATATTGGGACGAAGCCTGGGAAGTTCGGCATCAAACTGTTGTGGCTTTCTATGCTCTGAATTCAATCATTTATGGGTTTTCTTTTACAAAGGTACTGTCCTGCCAAATCAAAATGTCACAGCAAAATCCGCGGCGTTTCATCTCATCAAACCTTATCTCAACACGGGATGTCACCTCACAGGTAGGTCATGTAATAATTTACAATTTCTACATGATTATATTTCACTTTTCTTTTACAGGGGTGACAATTGGTTTTCATCACTGGAACTAGCTCATGAATTGAAACAACAAGGAACATCGTATATTGGAAAAACACGCCATAACAATCGCGGATTGCCACCAGATGCGCGGTCAACGAAGGAAAGAACCCGAAATGATACCCAGGTTTATTACGATGGTAACGGAGCAGTGCTTTTATCTTTTTGGGATAAGCGAACAAAGCCAGTTTTACTGATTGATACTTTGCATCGCGTTGTGCCCATTCCTTCTGTCAATCAAAAGCCCACCACGGTTTTACTTTACAATCGCACCACGTCAGATGTTGACACTTTTGACAAGAGTGGTTAATCACATCAAGCGTCGTATTCAGTCAGAGAGATTAAATTTTAAGATAAAAGACTCTATGGAGCTCTTGAGCTATGAAGTGAATTTAATTGTGAATAAAAAATTGGAGCCCCAAAATTGCAAAAAAAAGAAGTGATACGCATTCTATCCGACAGAAAAAGATAGAAAGACTTCATGGGGATGTCCTGTCTGCAAAAAGCCCCGATGTATGGATCACCGAGCAAACATCTGCAAAACATGTGCTCGTGAATGATAAACTCTCTTCCTGGTTGTGTGTGCATGGGTGTCAATATATGGGTGTGCGTGTGACTGTCTGATAATGTCAAAAGCGGATCTTTCAAAAGAAGAAATATTACCACCGCTAACAAGAAGATCAAGAGGCAGACCGAGAATCACAAGATTTAGAGCTGCTTTTGAAAAATAAAATATAATTTTATAAATGTTTTTGTGTTAAAATGTAAGTATTTTAAAAATAAATATAGAAAATTGTTATTTTATCGGAATCCAATTTTTAAATAAAATATATCTAAATTCTATTTTTTAAATAAAAAATTTTTCCATTCTATTTTTAAATAAACACATTAAAAAATTCTATATTTTATAATGTTCCATTAAATTAACAATTTTAACCATGACATTATATAAGAACTCTAAATAAAAATATTTTATCAAATTGTAAAATTTTCATTATTTAATTTTATATCAATTTGAATACTTTTCTTCTATAAAAATATTAAACTTGATTTTAATTGTTAATTTAAAAAATTTCAACTTATCAAATTATTATCCTGTCCTTATTATTATTTTAATTATGTTCGAATAGTCAATTATCGTAAATACAAAAAATATCAATTTCCATACCCATTTTAGGTTTAAAATATTCCAAACTATATCCTGCACTGACACACAATTTAAAATATTCCTTACAAATATGACTCAATAAAAAATAACAAATGAATAATTAAAGTAATTAGCTGTTCTTTTTACTTTAATAATGGTTGCATATTTGTAATAATTTGAAAAAATTGTTGTTTGAAAATGGTTTAAAATTTGAAAATATACGTGACTTATTTTGGACTTGTGCGACAAAATGGAAAATAAACTGTATTACACGGGTTTAATTATCTAAAATTAAATGTTTAATGAGTTGCAGTAATAAAAGTAATACCAAATTATTTAGGGAAAATTGCAATAAAGCATTTAAAAATGAATGACGCAGTTAAAAAAGTTCCTATTAATTATAGATCAATAAATTATTCGAGCAATTTAAATATAATTTGGAGTCTGACTTGATTTATAAAATAAACGGAAAATATTTAACAATGAAAAGTAAAGTTTGAGTATCATAGACGAATGTATCAAAATTCGTCTGATTAAAATATTAAATCGATAGGAGGGCGCCATTAATTAATTGAAATGCATTTCTCCAGGAGATCTAGCGACCCAGAAAATTAGCAAATCTCTTGACTTAACCCTATTCACGCGTAATGCCGCAGATGTGACCCAAATGATTATGTTACATTTATTCTCTTGAATAATCTCGCGTTATTGCAGTAAGTTTATTAATTTTAATTCGCGTTATTTACCTTATAAACTAACAACTGAAATGAATATGTTTTTTTCTCAATCAATATTTTGCAGCCAATAAACATCATTGGAAAGATATTGCGTCTTTTATTATGAAGAAAATATATAAATAAATAAAGAATATCATAAAAAAGAGGCGATGATGGTAAATATTGTCGATGACAATTGGAACTTATGCACAATCATAAGTAAACGTTTCATTCTAATTGTAAATTAAATTTTGTAATGCGTTTAAAAAAAATAATTCCGCGTTTATAAAAAAATTTTCAAATTTTAGTCAGTATGAATTTATGCACAAATATATATGAATAAATACACATAGTAAAAATTCTAAGGGATTTTCTTAACAGAAATTTAAATGGTGGTGCTTAAGCAACATGCATTTTAATGCCTAATGTTCCATATTTAAATAAAGTAGGTGCCCCAAGTATTATTATGGTTAATAATTTATGATTTTATTGAGGCTTTAAATGACAAAGATTTTATTATTACTAATCATTTCGAAAAACATTCTTTCTAATATTTTTTTCAATTTAAATATGACTAAATTAAAAATAAAAAATGAATAATTAAATTAATTAACTGTTCTCTTTTCTTTAATATTAACATTCACAAAAGAAAATCTAGTATCTTTATCTTTATTACTAGTTCAAAACATTTTTTCAATATCCTTTCGTTAAATCATTTAATTAAACACTAAAATAACTAATTAAAAGGCTGGACTAACATCAGATGCATTGAAGTATCAAAGAGAGTCTTACATAAGTAACAAGTACAATAAGAATTTGTCAAACTATCCATCCATATTATTTATGAAGCGAAACAGCGAAGGTATTAAATGTTCCTCCTAACTCATAAATAATATAATTACTCATAATTAATATAATTAATATAATTATTCATAAATAATATAAATAATATAATTAATATAATATAAATTATATAATTACTAGAAAGTTTATAGGCAGCAAGCCGCCCGTGGAAAAAAACTTTTAAAAATATAGTAATTTTTTAAAGGTTTGTTACACTTCACCTGGAAGTTTGCAATAAAAAATCACTCAATTACTTAAAAATTTGTATTTAAATTTTCATCAAAATTTGTGCATTAAAACTTGCTGCGCCGCTCTTGAGATCGTGAGTTGTTGTTGTCATATCGGTAACCTGCAGAATGAGTTGTCCAGATCGACTACGAGGAGGAATATGACTGCTATCTCTTGGGGATTTTTATCCCGGTTGTTAAGTTGTTTACATGCGGAAGACTTCCTTGAAGACGATATTTCGTGTGAAATATCGAGTGTCATTCTTGAGCATATTTCCGTGTGGATTGCTCTCAGCAAATTTGACTTTGATTCGGTCATCACGTCGTGAGCGACAAAAGGCAACGTAGAGTTCTAAATAACTCTAACCCAATAAAGTGAGGTTATATCAAAATAACCTTGAAAATGATCTTATCACTGAATTCGATTTTTTAATAAAGAAAATTTCTCATTTGCTTACTTAGATACACATTGAGTTTGTTTTAAAATTTTAGGTTTTTCATGAATAACTTGTGAATCAAATTACTTTGTTGAAATGCCTTTTTTCCATTACCCATTGCCTATTGCCATTGTAAGTAAACTGTGATATATATATATATATATATATATATATATATATATATAA
>MQRK01253288.1:124083-137005 GCA_001938485.1 Girardia tigrina | reverse complement strand
AAACATGTTTTGGGAAATAAAAAACTTTTAAAATGGCGTCTATTATTTTTATTTTTTACAAATAAATTGCCATTAAATCTTAATGTTATATATATATATATATATATATATATATATATCATAGTTTCCATACGATTGAAAGTAATATATCTTTGAACGTGACGTGCAAACAATTTTTTAGTCTTTTATACTATAAATTATCAAAATAAATGGATTTTTTTACAATTAATTAACATCATAATCAACTCTAAATTACATATGAAAATTCTAAATGGAATGAAACAAAATATTTCTTAATGATTTTAAATGACATGCTAAGTTTTCATGTGAACACGTTCAAAAATTATTGATAAGAAGGCTTAGATTAGACCATTTAAAAGGCCTAATGGAGAACCAATGTTAAATGGAATATTTGTATGAAAACCAAAATTAAATTTTATAAATCCAAATAGCAAGGACATCTTTTCGTAAAATTAATGACTCTACAATTTCACAAGCGTTTCTAAAAAAGGAAATTAAAATGTCTATACAAGTAAAAAAAATATTATACAGCAAAATTACAATAACTACAGACATACTGATAATAAGTCATGAGTAAAAAATATTCCACGCTTTAATTTTACAAACTTCTTATTCTTAATTCTTACAAAAGTATTCAACCATTTTCCGTAATAATAAGACGAACATCTTCTATACTTACGACATTGAACTTATTAAAAGTTTCACGAATAATAAATATGACCACAACAGCAACGATTTTAAAACTGCTCAACTAGAACTTTTGATACAAATTGAATTGTATTACGTCAAAAAGATTATCTCATTTCCGAAATTTTACAATAACTTTGTCCAGAAGTAACCTAAATGGAGGATGAGACGGTATCATGTATATTTTGCTTCGTAAATATAACATTTCTATTTTGTACATACAAAACATTCTAATAAGATCTAATAAATAGTTAAAAATAGCAGAAATTTCGGAAATGCAAAATCCATGTGGTAGTTTGTGCTTCTTTGTATAGTACGATGACAAGAATAAGTTTCACAAAAGTTATGTGACGATTTACAAAGAATATATCAAAGACATATAAGCATGAAAGTAATAATATAATCAAAAGTAAATGACTTAAAAATTTAATAAAAAATGAACTAAATATTTCTCTATTTTTTAAATAAATATTTGCTTGTCGGAAATGTTCTTTCGGTATCAGAGATTAACCATGATGAACTACAACATCCTCCAGTAAAAAAAAGTATTCTATCAAGAGCGATTATGAAACTTCCTAAAATTTATTAAATGTTGATTTTTATTAAAAAAAATTATTAATTTTTGGATGAAAATCGAAAGAACTTTCCGGGAAAATTACAACAGTAACAAAGCCAAGGTAAACTGAAAAAATCCAAAACAATTGTAAAGATCTCTATCAATAAAGTATAAAAGCGACTTAAATGAAACAAATATATATTTGTTTATATAAAACATTGAATATTTTGGGAGTGGGGACAAAAGAATTTAAGTGTCCTGGCGTGGTCGCCATGTTAGAAGACTTTGAGACTGTCATAATAATTATTAAAGACATAAAATGAGGAATATCATCAGTATATATATATATATATATATATATTGATTAATGCCGTCATTAATCTGGGTCAAACATACACTCATTCATTTCACCATACACACTATTTCGGTCGTGACCTATTACACAACAATACAAAGATTACACCAAAAACATTCCATACATAAATTACACAACATACATTTATTAGTTTTGATAATAATTCTCCTCACAAAAGTAAATAACTTTTGTGACATATTTAGCTAAATGGATTAGGTAAAAACATTAGAATCATACCGTTCCTATCAATTTATTAGATAATTCCTTATTTAATTTACTCTGAAACTAATTCGAGAAACTTATTGTTTTGCTTCATATAAGCTCATAATCGTGCATAATTAAAACAAGAAATTATTTGACAATTATTAATTAATTATGGCCTCCTTAAAGGAAACCGAACATTGTTTCTTTTAGAATTATTTTTCTTCTGAAAACCAATAACTCAAAACCGGTCATTCAAGACGCGTACCCCTGTGACGTTATCAGAGAAAGAAAGTGTACAATACTTCAATGATAATAAATAAATAATAATAACACCAGTTTGTCGATGATTTGTTCGATAAATAATTTCTCAAAAATCAGAAAAGTCAGAAAATTAATTTTATTTGCTAAAAATTCATTTATTTCGTCACGAATCGTAAAATATGTTGCGCCAGTTGAAACTGAATTATATATTAGAATTTTATGTTGCTTGTAAAAGGCAGAAAATGATATACAAGTACAACCGAAAGCGACTATGACACATTTGAACGTGGTAGCAAAAAATATTGTTGCGAATCAGAATTTCTTGAAGTTTTCTAAAAAAATTTGTAGTTTTTATCTAATAGAACGTAGAAGAAAAATTAATAAAAGCGAATCGTTATTGTAATACGATTTAACTTAATGACTTTACTCAGAAGAAATTTGAAAATCTCGTAATTCACAAGAGGTAAATGAAATTTCAAGAATGATATCCCTGCGTATTCCATGTTACGGGATCCCTGTCAGTCAATGATGGGTAATTAAAACATCATAATTAAAGATTCATCTATCTCGACATTTGACAGAAAAAAAGTTAGAAGTAAACAACAAAAATATAATATCAGTAAATTTATATATTTGGTCCATTGAAACCGAAATTGTAAAATATACAAAAAGAAATTTTCCAATTTTACATTCTCCTAAATGAAACATAGTATCAGATAATATATAAATAAATATAAATTAAGGATATATATATATATATATATATATATATATATATGATTGCAATCTAAAATGCAGACGATTTTCCATTATTCATTAAGTTTTAAAAATTTATACAAAGTAATAAAAAAATATAAATTTTAAAATTGACAAAATGAAATTAATAAACAAAAAATGTTAATTTTATTAAAAGATTTTATTTTAAAAACCTCCCTTATATTTGAGGATTTTGTATTTTTTACACTAATGATTATAAACCAAAATAATGACCTAAAAATATAAAAATTGACTTTATTGATGTATAAAAATTTTTAAATCTGCCTTTATAACTAACTATAATGCTTTAGAAAAGTCAGAAAAATGTATACATTACTAATCAACTTGATATTTATCGTATATGGGTTAAATAGACCCTGACTGTACTACCCTTAATAAAATAAAATATTGGGAACCCCCGAATTCATAGTGGCCTGGAGGCCACGAACAAAAATAGTTACTGAATTATGATAATAATTTGACGATATCAATGCTCCAAACTTTTCCAGTCTCAAAATCGTCAGTCATTTAATCTGTTAGACTAAAACTAACAAGCAATACTGAACGTAACATTTTATTTTAATAAATTAGACCTAAGACTGTTATGATTCGATTCTTAGACTTCCAGCATTTCCTTTTTATCAAGACTAACAAATGTTCCCAAGGTTTAGTATTAAGAAAATGAATTTTCTTATTAATGAATAAAAACTAGTTTTTTCTTCATAAATATTATAAAAAATCAAACTTTTGTGCCTGGATATAAATTATTTTGCAAGAAATATATATTACAGTTCTAAAATAAAATGTCGATAAAATTTCGAAAATAGCAAAAATTAATTACTACATTCTATTCTAAAAATACAGACCGAATTAAATGAAAGAACGATTTTGATTAAGAACATTTTTATTAATAAAGAAGAAATCCAATTAATTCCAGTTTCTTGAATCTTCGCAATTTGATAAATTAAATATTTCTTCGTTGAACACGAGATACATCTTTTTATATATTATCTTCATTTTTTTAAAATGGAATATTTTAACTGCTCTTTTTTCATATATGAACTTGTTTTTCGAGGGGATATCATCAAATAATCTGGTTTGAGCGGTATACAGTTCGTTCATACCGGACTAATTCGTTCCAAATTTTTTTTAAAGAACCAGCTTTGGTAAATTTACCTTTTTTGTTTTTTTAAATTTTTTTTTCTATTTTCATTTTTGTGTAAGATAACACTTAACACATTAACTGTTGTTGACATCATGCACCGAACGTCTGCTACACGCGCTACGCGTGGGACAAAAAAATCGAACATTGTTGCCTTTTTAGCATTTAACACATTGAATGCTGAGTACGAGATATCTCGCACTTAGCGTCTTAGTAATGTAAGCCAAAGTACGAGATATCTCGTACTTAGCGTCTAACTAATGAATATTGAAGTACGAGATATCTCCTACTCAGCATTCAATGTGTTAAACACGACAAAACATTTTAGTACAAAAAACAGTTAACCAAATTTAGTAATTTATTTATTTTAAATTTAAAATTCTGCAAAATCAAATAAAAAGACAACAATTTCTCATTATAATAATATTTCAAATCTATCACAGTACAAATAATAAAACTTCAAACAAAGAAAGAAAATATAAAAATAATTATTTAAATAAGCCCCTTAACCTTAACCTATACTCCATTTAACGTTAATTGAGCCGAATCTGTAGGTTGAACCTACCCACATGTAAATCTATCAAAGCTGATTCTTTAAAATAAAATTGGTTCAAATGAACGCGGGATGAACGGGTTTGAGATGAACAAACCCCAAACCATTTTGAGCATATTATAATTTTATTCGAAATTTATCTTTATCGGATATTTCATTATTTTCTGTTTCAATATAATTATTAAATAAACATCCATAGACTTAGAGTAATTCATTTGGGAAATCATCATGCTGTAATAAATAATCAAAAACAAAGTTAATTCTTTCAAAAGGTACAAACAAAAGTTCCATTAGAGCTCTTGAAAAAATACTCAAGACTTCATTTGACCATACTTAATCCTTATGCCAAAATGAACAATTTGTTTAACATTTCCGACATAAATGAAAAACACATCCTTTTAATATTGTTTCTGTGAAGTAATATTGAAATACATTGATTTAAAATTTTGTTAAAGCGTCTGAAAATCAAATACATGTACTTTCATTTTTTTTAAATTGCATAGACAAGTGAAATAACAAGTGAAATGAATATAATAATAAATGTAATTTGTTTGACCATATTTATATAAATTGGTGTTTCTGTAAATTTTCACTAAATCTTCAGTAAAATTTAGTTCAGGAATCGCAAAACCATTACTCATATCTGCAAGACGTCTGGTATAATGGACAGTGTTAAATTGTAAGTAGTTCGATCAATAACCTCTAAGACTCGGTATGAAATACAAAATTCACAATGTTCAAACAACTTTGATTTTGAACAAAATGTATTACTAGTACGACAAAATGTTTTCCATTATTTCTAAATGTAAACTCTTTGGTTAGCAACAACTTTATTCCATTTGTTTCAGAGATCATCAAAGGCAGAAGCAAAAAGCTGTTGATTCTTGAATGAAACATTCCTTGAGATCATCTCTACACGAAACGTGACTCTCTTTTAGGTGTTTTTATAGACGGTTGAATAAGTAGACGTCGCTGGGAAAGATATCAGGACTGAAGAGCGGGGGTACCAGGCTCACAAATCCACAATTATTTTAAGATATTATTACACAAGGACACTTCTTATCTTATATCGCCAGTATAATTTTAATCCTGCTATTTTAATACAAGTGTTTCTAAATCCATCAATTATTTTTGTTCTTATTCAATTTAGGAATTTCTGTTACTGAGGTATTGACAGGATTTTTAAAAAATTCAAACAATATTTTCTAAAAAAATATATTTTTTAAATTACATTTTCATTATAATTTTCGACATTTTTAATAGTCACCATATATAAATAAACATATCAATATAAAATTTTACAATAAATTGAATTAATTTCTTTTAATAAATACTTTCCAAGAAAAATAGCTAACTACGCGAATGTCTTACATTAAACTGTAATTAAGTTTATAAATTATGTTCTCTGAAGCACTATACTTGTACAAAATTTAGACCGATTTCGATCACATTTACTAACAGATGTGAAAAATAAAAATCACATTAATTCGTATTTTATTACATCTTGAACATACATCAATTTCAAAAATTAATTATTTTATACAAACATTTGTTTTTGCAGTCTTCCAAAGAACGGCGTTCTTGGTAATTCTAGACCCAGTTATACAAAAGAAAAGAAGATTAAGAACGCTAAATAAAATTAACCTTAGATAAAAATAAGACTTGATACACTTTTATAAAAGCATTTTATATAAAATTAACTTTAATTTTCGAAATCTGAAATTTAAATAGCGAATAAAATACAAAGGGTCTTTTAGAGTTTATTTGAAACGAAAGACTGGGGCGGAATTTTATCTTCATGAATTATATTCCAAATTAGAGGTTTGATTAGGTTGATATGTTTGATTAATTTAATATACGTTTTTAAACAAATTTCGATTAGGAAGTTGCAAAAATTCTCAAAAATAAGTAAAATATGTAAAAGTGGTTGTTTCAAATAAGACATCTTAAGATAAGACATTCGGTTAAAAGAATTTTTTATTAAAAAAACAAATCGTATAAATTTTGTTGTATTTTTTTTAATAATTATCCTTTTAAAATAGCATTTCATGATGCATTTTGATCACCATTTTACCTAATTATTTAATTAATTCAATAAAAATTATCAAAATGGCTTTGACGCAAAAGAATATTTACTAACTCCTCATAGAAGTAAAGCCAATTTTTTGATCATAAACTGCTAGATCAAAAGATTTTTAAACGTAGTGGTGGATAAATTGACCGATTTCGGATTCAAAGTAACATAGCTTTTAGGGAATTTTGTGGTGAAGCTGGTTCAGTTGATTATAAAATTTTTCAGAACATAAAATATGGCGGTGATAAAATAAAAAGACCTAACGAACTTTTAGGTTTATTAACACTTAGCATTTCTGTTCTTTAAGTACTAGCTGTATTTATTTCAAACGCCTTTTATTTACACATAGAAATCAAGAAACATTTTATTTTCTATGGTCCCTTGAAGTCTGATTAACAAAGTTCTGCTGAATAAAATAATTATATATATATATATATATATATATATATATATATTATTTAATATAATTTAATATATTTTTTATATTTAAAAAACGTATTTTAACTTTCAAAGACATTAAGCATATTTTATAATTATTATAATATTGCGGTAACATTATATATACTATACTATGTGTTAATTTCATCTTTAGCATTTGTCAGATTACGTCGTCTTTGAACACTACTTAAAATAAAATAGAATAAACTATTAAAATAAAAATAAAATTTGTTAGGTTCGATATCAAAAGTTGAAGTCATAACACAAAAATATTATTAATATAACACAATAACATACTTTTTGAACAAATTTTTGAGGAACAATTATTTAGCACAAACCATTTATACATAAAGATAAAGAAATATAGATTATAAAACTTAATTTATTGTTTCTTTAATTTAGAAAGCTTCAAAATTAGCTTTATAACATAACTTTTATTAAAATATTATCCTTTAAAATTTCGATAAAATTCTTTCATTCCAATTCATTTTAAAAATCTTCATATCGCAAATTTTTCAATTAAAAATTTTTGAATTTTAATGATTAAACATATATTTTCTATTATTTTAATAAAATCTTTTCTAAACTTTTCCAATTTATTGTTATAACATTTTTATTTAAAAAATCTTAAATGAAACTTTTTCATTTTTCTATAATAACGTTTCAATAATAAAATAATCATTTTAGATTTTAATTTAAAATATTTTCAACCCTAAAATTCCCAAACGTTGTTATTTATAAAGATATATTTTTAAATATTTTGACAATTCCTTTGAGAAATTTACAATATTAAAATTCAAAAATTTGTAAGCTCCCCAAAATCCTAACAAAATTATCCAATAACAAAGGGAAACAAATCTACAACTGATCAAACTGTTATCCATATATAAATAAAATTTTTAATTTTTTAAAAATTTATAGATAAATAAATTAATCTTAAATTTAATTAAAATATAACATTTTGATTAAAAAAATTACATTTTATCTTGAAATCGAGATAAAATAATTTTTAAATAATTTTATCAATACAAAATCAAAAATATTAAAGATATTATTTATATAAATACATAAATGTAATAATTTCAATGTAAATTTATGAAAATGCAAAAATAATTTTTAATAATACTATCCAATAATATTATTGGACAAATAAAAAAGTCAAATATCTTTCTGGAAACATAAAATAATAATTCGAAATAAAATAAAATAGAAAATATATTTCCCTTTTCCTTTTCCAAAAGTGTTTAAAGAATACTATTAATAAACAAGCGTTAATAATAAAAAGTGAATAGATAGTTTAATGATAAAAACTTTTTATAATTATTATAAGCAACATCATAATTTAATATAATAATAATTGTAATAATAATAATAATAATAATAATATCATGATTTCATTCTATTTATTTTAAGGTTGAAATTAAATAATTTAATTAAAATTAATATTAAATAAAAAAATAATCAATGAAATATCGTTTATAAAATATCAATTACTTATGACCCCCATAATCCGCAAATAACACTCAAAATTTATTTTATATATTAAATTCCTATTGGAAAAGTATTTGTTTATTTTGAATTCATAAATGTCCAAAGAACTTTATTTAAAATAAAATTTTTAAATTACTTTATATGTTTGTGTATTTTTTTAAACTTATTTTAATAAATTTATTTATTTTAATAAATTTATTTATTTTAATAAATTTATTTATTTTAATTAATTTACTTTAATAAATTATTTTATTATTTATTTAAAAATTAACAAGATTTTTTAAGCAATCAATTATTAACGCAAATCAAACATAAACAAATTAAAATTGCAGACAAAATGACATTTAATAATAAAATGGTCGTTTCCAAACCTTTTTCACATCAAAATGGATGTTAATAAAATAATTAAGCAAAAAGCCAAAAAATATTTAAAGAAAATGTAGATTTTTAATGTTTTTTCTCGGCCAAAGACATAAAATGTGATAGACAATTATTTCAAATTGAAATAAAAAATACAATAATACAAAATAATCATCACTAAATTATTCAGAAAAATAAATTTTCTTATAAAAATAAATGGAAAAGTATTTGAACTAGATCCGATCAAAACCAATGCATATAAAAGCTGATCCATTTTATTTTAGAATAAAAAATAAAGATATAATCGAAAATTAGTTGTTGAAACTGGTAAAAGGACATAAAACTCCCGAACAAAAACCATCCCGATTTAAGATATTTATAAAATGTAAAAACATATTTTCAATTATTATTTTATGTTACCCATTATATTATCAACAGTGTTTCGTTAGCTATAATAAAAGTTATCCTTAAAAAGGACAGAATGATGACTGAATTTTTCAGAACAAGTTCATTCACAACGTTAAGATTATCAATAAATATGAACGTCCAAGATAAAACTCCCAGATCAATTTCATGGATCTCGGAGAAAAATTCGATAAGAAGATTTTTCCACATCCGATGTACTCTTCAGACCTGGAGTAATCGGATTATCAAAAAAAGAAGTAACATTAAACTTTTGAGAAATTACAATCAAGAGAATTAAAAATCTGGAAGAACAATATAAAAAATCCATTATCTGATTTCAAAAAAACTTTGCAAGAATCATAATAAAATACTAAGAATAATTATGTATATGCATCTAATAATTTGTTTACTTCATAGTAAAATGATGTATTTTATCACTTCAAGAATTTCACTGGCTCAGTAAAGGAGGAAGCCTAAGATGAGCAATCATATTTTTTATTTCATTCTGAGAATAATTTTCAGTCAAAATGTGAATAACGAAATTTCCTTTAAGGAAGAACATTGACAAACCGAATGTAAATTTTTTTTAAGGAAAAGATCAAGTTTCAAAGAATCTACTGAGAAAGAAAATAAGAAAAGAAAAAAGGCGGACAATATAATTAATTCTATTAATATTATAAATCATAATTTATGATTCAAATTTATTATTTTATTTTATTTTTATTTCAATTTAATTTTTTTTGATTTTTCGAATCATTCACTTGTTTCCTGTAGTTTGTCTATTTATTACATGTATTTATTATGTGCTGTAACAAGCCAAATAGACGCCACCACAATGAGTAAAGCTTAAAAACTATGTTCAGGATAGGATTAATATTTACTCTTCCTTTTATTGGTGATTACTTGAGCACACGAATAACTTTTTTCAGGTCTCTTGTCTCACAGTTCTCTAAGGATGCGGCTAACACAAAAAATGAACATCAATTATATTAGCAGGAAGTCTTTAACATCAAATTTGTGAAATGTGAATACAAGAAGAGTACTGTTATCAAGAAATTTGATTTTCCAACAAGTTCCATCTCTACAATATTTGATCAGAGAGAAAAGATCATGGATTAATGATCTAAAAATGACTATTTATTTAAAATGAAGAAGTTTAAAATAGTGAAATATAATCTTCATGGATGATATTGACCAAGTACTTTTGAAGTAGTTGATGCATGCACCATAATAGAGTAACTGATGATTCGAAAAATCAAGTAATTTTGAAGAAGAATGCGAGCAATTCCTCAATTCATTTTAAGATCTACATTTAATACTAATACGTATTAAATACTATTTGCGGAGAACCCACAGCAACAAATGTTAACAGTGGAAACAATGCAATTCAGTGTCCTTCCTCAGCTGTGGCAGTACAGAATTGTAGATGTCATACTTGGGTATTTTTTAATTAATGCTTCAACAAAATAAACAAAATCACGAATTATAGTTCCTAATTGACGTGAATAATATAAATTTTATGAGGAGTAAATTTTTAATTCCTCAGAAAATTATAATCCTTCAGAATAATTGTACATTTAGAAAGCGGAAGAATAACGCAATAATACATTAACCAATTTTTATCAATAAAGCCAGAACACTTAGAAAAATCCTTAGTTAATTTAATGTATTATGAATGTTTGATATCATTTTCCTAAAAAAAATATTTTCATTTTGAATTCAAATCCAAGTTCTGAAGCTTGACTTTATTGATTCATATTTATGTTTCCTTTTCCGGAATTTTTGGATTTGCTTTTCGTTATTTCTAGTTTCAATTTTCTTTAATTATCTTAAGTTATTATTAGTTTAAAATTACATAAGAAAATATTAAATAGAAACACAAAAGTCAATTATAATATTTAATAAAAAACAGAATATAATATTTCTTTTGAAAAACAAAGTTTTAAAAACAATATAAAAGACTAAAATAAACAACAAATTAAAAAAAATAAATATTCCCATTAAAAACTAAATATACGTAAATTATTAATTTTCATAAATATGTTTTAAAAATTAAATATTATTTTGATTGCAATTTGAGATAATTTAGAAATTATTTGAAAATAGAGATCGGCGGATTAATTATGAATTAAAAAAATATTTGAAAAATTTGTTTGAAAATTGTTTTATAATAAATAAATTTTGGAGTTAAAAATGAATTCTGATATTGATGTTGCAACCACTTCTCACAATATAATTAACTCACTTTAAATATTTTACAAAATTTAATAGAAATCAAAATAAATTTTCAAAATATATTTCTCCAGAAACGAAGCTGTCAATAAAAAAGTTCTTTAAAAATAATTTGATTTCTTTGTAAATAATTTTTTAAGTGCTTTAAAAAAAGAAAACTGGTAGTTAAAAGTTAGGCTAATAAATGTTAATAATAATATATACTTCGATAGTCTCTTTGGATACCAAGTGAAAAGAAACATTAGATAAAAGGTATGATGAGAATCAAAAGATCGAAAATGACGGTATTGGTGATGAGATTAAACAAATTGTAAAAGATCCATATTCTGAGGGTTTCGTAAAATTTAAAAATCAGTTGTTTAATTGCCTATGTGTGCTAGCTAACTCCATTTACAGCAGTTACTGCCTTACAGTAATTCGCTAACGTAAACTGACCCTTTTTATAAAAAAAACTTGAGCACTTGTCTCACCGACTTCTATTTCTAAAATTTGATCGAAAAAAACTTCAGAAAAATAGATAAAAGATGATCAGAGAAAATATGCGACATTAAACAACAATAACCAAAAGTTTACACAGAATTTTATAAAATAAATTTTCTGACAGTGAAAAAGAAAAACAAACATAACAAAATAATTGTTTTTTTGCTTATTCAAAACAATGTACTTTTTATAATGAAATTTTAGTAAAGAATTATTAATATTATTGTAAAATTTTGTGAATATATTTTATGAAGAAAAAACATTTTCTATGAATATAAATATCTTCTAAAAGAAACTTTATTTGAAATTAATAAACAAAATCTTTTAAAATATTTTTCTTAATTTTAAAAAAAGCAAACTAAAACAATTATCATTTTTAATACAAAATAAAAATAAAAAAATAAATTTTACTTTATATTTGTGAGGAATATGCGGTGTGTAATTGTATTTTGTAGTGCTTGCATGTTTAAATGTTGTGTGTTGATTTGGGATTGTGTCTCTCCTAATCAGATGGATGATCAATATTTTAATTCTTATAATCTGAAACTAATTTATTTTAATTTAGATTTAATATCCAAATTTTTAATTTTTATTATTGCAACTTTTAAATAATTTTATTGATTTTATTTTTGTAAATTTTTAAATAATTAAAATCAAATGTTTAATGTTTAAATAATAAATAAAAAAGTTTTAAAAACCACGTTTTCATATGGACTAAAAAGAGGAAAATAATTTTTTTCTAGACATGTGAGAAATTTTATACCTAAACGTGGGCGGATTTCTGAATTACTGCTATTAGTAACTGCTATTTCCTCTTTACTGCTTTTTAGTAACAATCGATTATTTCTATGCCCCACGTTTTTGGTTAGGTATAAAATTTCTCACAT
>MQRK01253288.1:106951-123957 GCA_001938485.1 Girardia tigrina | reverse complement strand
AAAATGTCAGGCAGAAGAAGCCTACATAAAAAATTTCAGAACGATCGGATGAGTGGAAGTGGTCTAAAAAAGCGTGTGAAAAGTGAAACATCACAAACAAACAGAAAGACAGACAGAATGTTCTGTCAAATGTGTGAGTTTTCTTATTTATGTGTACGTAAAAGGTTATACTTCTGTAAATTATTTGATCTTTGTTTTAATAAAATTTGTACAACAATTTTTGTTTCCTTACCGAAACAAGACCGTTTGATAATAATGATAAATGTGGAAATTTAATAAATTTTAATAAAATTAATAACTTTTTAACCATTTACATCAATCGATTACCTTTTGAGAAAACGAAAAGTTTACTCTATCGTTCCGTACTCTACAGTATGCAAAAAGTTTCATCCCAAAGATTAGCTTTCGGTTAGTTTTCAATTGTTATTATTAAAAATACAATTGAAATTTTTCGAAAATAATTCAATAAACGCATTAAATCACGGAATTGTTCACTTTGTATTCAACGATGGAGTACTTCTTCAGAGAGTAAATATAAATTTATTTTATCCATTAAAGGATAAAACCATTTTTCATCCGAATGTACAGTGTATAAACATATATTATTCAGATTGATTTTTTTATTAATCCCTATTTTAATTACTTATTTATATTATTTATTAATCCTAAACGCAGTATTCCATATTATATTATCATCCTTCTATTATATTATTATTTATGCATTATACATTATTATACATTATTATACATTATAAATACGTTGCTTATCATTATTTATCATATGTAATTTATTATTATAATAATTTAAAATTTAAATTATAATCGATAGATCGTTAGGCGATCATAAATACTAATTATTATTTGTATTTATATTCATTTTACGACTTCCAAATTTTTTCGAGACTACAACAAAGGATCGAGTTGTGACCCTCTATCTTTTCACAGAACAGGTTGCGGTACAACAGCCTTATCGCTCTGATAATTAAGCGCTACAATTTGACAATTTCAATCCATTCGAATATTGCCCACCATATATCCGACTCCGGGCCGCATTCTATCTATCTTTCAACAACAGATCAATTCAATTGACAATATATCGAATAACATTAGATTGTGACTCCATCTAACTAACTTTTTATTTATTTGATTGAGAAATGAACTATATCGAACATTTGAATAAAGGTATTTTAATTTTCTAACGATCTGACCATCTGATACTCTGTTTCTTTGTGATCATAATTTGTTCTATCCTACTTTGTCGTTAATTTCATTATTATTATTATTACTCAAATTATATAATTGTTATAATTATTAATTTTATTCTCGATTATTTTTAGATATTGTAAAAAAGCAAAAGAAATACCTTGGGGTCGGTTACGATAGCTAATTAGTGGTTTTTTTTCTTTTTCACATACATTATTCTTCATTCATATGTGGTATGTTCCAATCTACGACAAGAATAACTACAAAAGATCTTTTTTGTTTTGCAGTGTTAACATTGGCCTGAGAAAGTTGCAGTGTTTATTGATTACATTTTCCTTTATTAAATTGCAATTTTTTTGTGAATTGTGCTCATGTTCCTTTTGTTAAATTTTATAAGTGCTAAAATTTTGTTTGGGGGTTCTTGTCATCATCACTTCTTGCGACTAGAATTTCCTATATTTATGAAACTAGTGTTGGCAAATTTAACTTCCTGGAGTGTATATTAGCCAGCTGTTATCAAAATTCTTGAATTTTTTTTCGAGAACTTTTTAAATGAATTTTTAAAAGAACTTTTTTTAGCAATATCCTTAATTGTTCTTTTGGACAATTTCTTTTTGTTAGATTACACAAAAAGTGTTTGTAGTATGGTATTTTTTTCCTCATAATTTAAATTTCTAAACTTTACTCAAGATTGCCATTTACTTAGAATTGCAATGATTTAAGGTTATTTGGATTACAAAGCAGAGCTAAAAATTATAAATTTCCAAAATTTCTACTCATTTAAAATATTATGATAAGCTCAATATTTACTTACCAAAAAATATCAAATAAAAAACATCATTTTTAAAGTTTGAGATGAAAGTTTTAAAAGTTTGTATATTGTTTATAATAAATATTCGAATTCATATAACATAAAAATTTCATTATTAATTTTAAATTTTGATTAAAAAATCAAATAAATATTCGAAAATGATTGATAAATGATCGAAAATAAATATTCGAATTCATATAACATAAAATTTTGATTATTAATTTTAAATTTTGATTAATTTGTAATTCCTTTAAATTGCAGTCTGATAGCTATAAAATAAATTTCAAAAAGAAAAACGCAACAAGTATAATAATTATTTACATATAATAAAATATTTACATTTAATTAAATCTTGACACATTAACAATAAAAATTATTTAAATAATTTGAAATTTAATGTCCAATAAAATTAGAAAAAAATAATTTTATAAAAATAAAATTTTTAAATTTTATAAAAATTTTATAAAAAATAATCCATAAAAATAATTTCAAAACGCAAAAAGACAACCTCCTTTTCCAGTTAGTATTTAAAAGAATCTCAAACTGAAGCTTTATTACAGATTAGATCTTGACGAGATGTATTCTATTTTTATGCCTTATTTTCTCCATATGATTAGTGTGGCAATAGTTCATCTCATTCGGTAGACCGATCATTTTACAAAGATTCACAATTTATATGTGTTCCATTAAAAGTATTTATAGCGCACATAACTTGAGTAAAACAGTAATGTATTATTATATAATTGATCTTTCTATCAAAGCCGTTTACCAAATGTAATACAATCTTTTTCGTTTCTATTTTTATTGATATTATTTCACGATGCATCAAAGAGATGATTTTTTAATGTTTTTTACTTAACAAATACCCTCATTTTTATAAATTAATTATTCTAAAAAATAATTTATTTTATGCCTGTATAAAATTTACCCTAGAAAAATATTTTCTACAAAAGTATATAAAAGATATATAAAAATATATATTGCGTAATATTTTTGAGAAAATGAATTATATAGTCTATCATTACACTAATACAATTCTAAAAAAAGGTTAAAAATTCCATATTTTATATTTGTACATTTATAATATGATAGATTGTATGATAAATTATTATTAATAAGACACTACAACCCCGATTGATATTAAAAAAAGAAGCATCGATATAAAATAATTTTACAATAATTATTTTTTCCAAAAAAACAAAACTAAAAAAATTGAATATCATATTTATTTCATTATAATATAATTTATTAACTTTTATTCTAATAATATAAAATATCAAAATGAAATATTCTTTAGAACAAAAAAAGTTTTTAAAAAATAAAATATTTTGATTGTTCAATATTCAAATTAGTTTCTTATTGAAATAAAGTAAAAGAAAACCTATGTAAAAACTAAGAGGATTAAAACTGATAAGATATCAGCCCTATAAATGTTTACTTTATTTCTTTAAACATTTGTATTAAAAATAAATTAAAACTAAAAAAGTTCTACGTCTTTAAAAAGTTTTCTTATATTTTCTTATAAATTTTATTATAGTATGTTTTTGATATTTATATTGACGTTCTTCTCTTTCGACGTTTAAGAATGAATCGTTTTAAATATTCTCGAGATCATAATTTTAATCTAATATGAATGATGAACATTTCTGAATTATTTCTACTTGCTTTGATTTATAAATAGTTATAGTTATTTAAGAATTATTATATATATATATATATATATATATATATATATATATATATATAAATCAGTAATGTTAATTTTAGAGCAGTTTTATAGTAAATCAAACGTCCTTATTTTGAAAATGATATCACTTTTCGCATGCTGTCTCTCGTTTTCTGACAATTATGTAATATGTGATTTTTATATTCTATGCTCATGTCTTTGTATAAAGATGTTTTGCTAATGGATAATATTTTCTATTTTAGAAATATTTCAAAATAAATATTAGATATAGTTGTGTCTCATAATTGTAATTTACATCTTATTTCATTTTTTATATATGGGTATTTTAATGGACCTAAACAACAAAAACATTCATTGTTGCGTGAGACCAACCTATGATTCGTATTTCAGATCGGAAAAGTATACCATTTATTATTCTTGGAGTGTGAAGAGAACCGAAATACACACCAAAGACCGTTACTTCTGAATAGTTGACCTATTAAAATATAAAAAAAGTTAGAGATAGATCAAAAATTATGTATCAAGATTTTCTGTCATCAATTGCACCAGTTTTACATAGCGATCAGTTTCCATTTCTTGTTCAACCAATATTACCTTTGAAGTCCGACAAAAGTAGTTCAACCGATGATTCTGAAGAATGGTATTTATTACCTTCCGTGCAGCGACATTTCCGAAAACAGAATGAAATAGATGATTTAGTATCAGACTTATGGTTGACGAAGCCTGAAACCGAATTGTGGAATTTATTGTATTCGGAATGCAAGATAACACAGTAGAAGAAAAGGCATCACACGTTTTCTCAGTACTAAGAATTGAAACTAATGTTTCTGCGGGATATTGATGGTCTTTTTGCTGAAATTGGATTCAGGCATGACCCCAGAGAATGGATATTATTCATATACAGTTCTATTCGTAGCATCAAAGACGTTTTTTTACACAATTGGAATTAGTATCTATCAATACCTGTAACCAATTCAACTCATTTAAAAGAGGATTACGACAATTTAAAGATCTTGCTCGAATACAATAAGTATCGATGGGGTGTGGAGATTTAAAAATGATCGTTACCAAGGGCGATGAGATGAATCAATGATGGATGATGACGTTAGGAGGTTGCTTTGTAGGGACTCAAGTCAACATAAGAGGAAGTCAGGCTCATTCCTTCATTTCCTAGCAAAATGAAGATAAACCTGTATTTGGCAAATGAATTACAATTACTGCTGACGATCTATGGATACATAGTACCTATAACATGTGGTGTACCTTTATTGCGATCATTATGTATATATATAATTACGAATACAATGATTACTTACATAAGTTTACTATATATTTACTTTTTGTAACAATTATTTTCGAATGATTGTCAATAGAGAGAAACGGATTTCATATTCATATTCAGCATCCCCAATTAAATAAGGAAATGATAAAAAATATAAATAACTGCAACAATTATTATTTTTATTACGTTGTGAAATATTTTAATGTAATTAATTTAAATAATTAAAAGCAAATAAAAATAAAAAAAATATTATTATTAAAATTAGGTTTAAATCCTAACCCGAACAAATATTTATTTGTTCAGATTTTGTATGTTGATTGATTTATCCAGTCATCATGCATATGTGCCGAACATTCTTGATTTATTTTGAGAGAATTTCGATTTGGCGTGTTATGATTGGCTAGCCAACTCGAGAGAGTTATTAGCCATTAGTTATTTTTGAATATCATTTTTTTGCTATTAATTTGCGTGACTATAAAATTCCTGACTGCTGATTTTAGTTTTTATGAGATTTCTTATTGATTTTGATTTTTTCGGGAGACGATAAAATTAAATTGTGATTACTATTTTTCTGATAGTTTCCACATGTTAGTGATTTTGTGAATTTGACGATTGTTGAGATTGAATAATATTTTTGGGTTGTGCGATTAAAGTCGGTTTTAAAAATTTAATTTCAATTGACGATTTTGAAAAAAATATTTCGAACGAGTGAATTTTTAAATTACTAGCAGGGAGTTATTTCTGACGATTTATTTTGAAATTTAAAAGAAAATTTTTGAAAAAAGATTTAAGTCAAAAGAATTTGCGAGTGGAAAAATACTTATTATCATTGTAATTTTAAAAATATTACAATTGAATCATTTTGAGACGAATCATTCGCGATTGATTGCGATATTTTTTTGCTAAATTGATCAGAATTTCTTGTGGAAAACTATTTTTTGGAGCTGAATAATTTTGAAATATAAGCAGAACAAATATGATAAATTTTGATGTTGGGCCAGTTTTCTATGGTAACCCAGGGACTTCCAGAACAGAGAGAAAGAAAATGTTAAATACTTTGGTAAACTATTAAAAACGTGAATTAAAGGTTATTTCAAACTTTCTTTAACATTTGTGATAAAAGACCATGCTCAAACAATTAAAAAAATACTTAGGACTTTTAAAGACAACATGAAAAGGTGCGAAAAAATTTTGCTACTAATATTGAACATAAATAAACTAAATATTTAGAATATATCACAGGCAAGTAAAATAATAAATTGATAGAAATATTTATCTTTGAGCACATGTACACATTTCATATAATATATCGTATATCACATATATTGTTACCTAAGCTAATTTACGAATACAATAATGCTAATTATATAATAACTCATTTTCTTTATAAAATATATTAGCACCATTGTCTTAAACAAAAAGGTATACATGCCAAACAAAATTTCACCTGTTTTTATGAACCAAAGACGGACTGAAATCGAATCTATAAATAATTAAAATGATGGATATTAATGTTGAAAAAATAAATTTAAACATGTGATTTTAGAGTCTATACGATACTTACAAAATTTGAAAATGTCTGTAATAAATGCAATACTACAAGGAAAAACATAATTGTACACATAAATATGTTTAAAATTTTATGCAAATATTCTCAAGACGTTCAATCCTATGAAATTGAAAATTCAAGTATAAATTTTGTATTCAAATCAAAACTATAACTGAATATAATTACTAATTTTTATAAGTAATAATTAAATTCGAGTAATATTATAAAAAAATATAAAAAATACAAATAAAAAATATGAATTTTCTATAAATAAGTAAAGATTTACATATATAATATCGTTAGACTAATTAAAGTTTAGTAAAAATAATTTTGAATGAAGTTTTTAGGATTAATCTGAAATTTAATGAACGATACTAGGTGCCGAATTCCTATAACAGAAAATTTATTAGAAAATATTATTAAATAAATATGTTAATATTAATATTTATTAGAAAAAGATTTTTAATTTGAAATAATAAAATATTACACATTTAGGAAAAAAGTGAAAATTCCTCAATTAAAACAAAATATCAATAAATTCAAACAAACTCATAATTATTCCCTATGGGAAATCGCTAAACGTTTTAGACTACTCACAAGAACATTCGTAATACTTTCAAAAAGTTTAAATATACATAAAATGGAAACAATATTTTACAATTATAAAGTCGTAGATTCATTTCACATAAACAAATAATAAAATTAAATTTTTATTACTATTTTACTAAAAAAAATGAATTTCGTCTATTGTTTTGATGATAATATAATTTTAATATTATTAAATTAACAATTTTAATAATTTATATAATATTGTTCTGACACCTTATATTTGTTTAAACTAACATTCATATTTATATACATATTTTGTTTTGAATTTGGATATGGTGTACCTTGACCAAACCTTTAGATGATGTCAATACTGATATAGCTAACCACAAAGAGCAAAAGCACAAACAACTGAAATAAAAGAATTTGAAGAAGCTTGACACCAGGTTATTGTAATATGGACTTCAAAGCAAAAAGATAATTCTAATGTTCATTCAAAGATAACTCAATTTGGGAATGGTATCATCAAACAACATTGCATAGATAGTCTTTTCTTATATGAATAATAACGAGATTTCATGATGGACAAGTTTCGGAAGTGATGGATGATTTTTATGGCTTAAAGACGTTATCCAATAGAACTTCAACTAAATGACAACAAACCTTTAATGAAATTAAATAGATGTCTTCAATATTAAGCATTGGGGACCTCTCTAGTCGTCTAACCTTCGGAATATCACATTTAAAGAGAGGGAATGCTGATTGTTAAAAATCAAAAAGAAAAATTAAATATAATTAAATCAAGAAATCATCAACAACTAAAACTAAATAACCAAAGCGCAAGCTTCTGATTTGATCGTCAACAAAAATTAATAAATTAAAAATATTAAAGAACCAAACATCCACCGATACAGTTCCCTGTTATTGTCGATGAAGATTCTTCCTCAAAAATAATTCATTACATCCGCGCAAGTTAACAAAACCATCTCAAGACTAACGATAAAAGTAAAGATTATAATTGATACTATCCCACAATTTAAATTATTTGACAAAAGACATTTATATAGACTATATATCCCTCACGGGACTACTAACCCTACTAGTTAGTATAATTAATAGTTCTGTAAAAACTTCCTCGTAATCTTTTTTCCTTGAACCGTGATCGTAACATTGCCTTCATTGTATTCCTTCAATTTATCTTGTTATTTATTAAATTACTTAAAAAAAGAATTTCATTACATTTTTTTTACATTTTTATAATAGGCAGGAGAGTTCAAAAAATCAATAATGGAAATTTAAATACTCTTATAATTATTTTCAAAATTTATAAAAATTAAAGCATAAATTGGTTTAAATCACAATTTAAATTTGTTTCAACGTTTTTAAGTTCACAGAGACAGTAAAATCTCATAAAAGAATGTTTAAATATTTATTCAATCAACCAAATATAAGATGAAAAGCAATTTATGACAGAACATGAAATGAGTTTCCTTGAACTCACGAATAAAGAAATAAGTACTCTCGAAGTAATGATGAAGCAGAGATACAAAGTATTTCGATATGCGTTAATTAATTCTTATTCTTGTTATAAAACGAAAAGAAATTACATAAAACTAATTTATTTATCGATGATTATCAGGATGTACAAAAAAATAATCAAAGACTTGATTAAATAATTGTTTTAAATTAATTGATACTTACAAGTGTATTTTACGAATAGAAGTTTTGAAAAATTTTAATTCAAAACTTAAAATCCATCTTTATAAAAACTATTAGGAGAATAAACAACTAACAGAAGAACAACATTACAACTTTTTATTCAATTTTAAAATATTAAATTCATATTACAATTTTGAGACTTTATATTACCCATATATACTTTAGAGATAAAATCCATTTTTTAATTTAAAATGACCAAATTTCCATTAAATATCAAATTCATTTGGGCATGAAAAAAATAGTTTTTGAATTTAAATATCTCTTTTAAATATAGTGCAGAAGTACTTAGTACTTAATGGAGAATAATCTTAGTATTAAAGCTGGTACTTAATGGATCAAACTCCGCCCAGATGTGAACATCTTTAGGCGTGTAGATGTTGTTCTCGGTTAGAAATACTGCAACTAATATCGCACCACAGTTTGACTTACTACAAAAGTATGATATAAAAGTCATTGGGTCGTGTATAATTTAAAACATACTTAACCCGTGACTACCGGAGACCCGTATATGGGTTTACGGCCTATAACTGTTGAACGAAGAGGAATTTTTTAATGCGGTTTTTTTCTAAATATTACTATTAACTTTTCTAGTTCAGCTTTCTCGCTCTCTAGTCTAACTCTATTCAATTTATTGCATCAGAACAAAACTGGAGCACGTGGAACTGTGAGAAAAAAATCGCAAAGGATTGCCAAAATTCATTGGAAAATCACGAAAAGGAGATGTTCAATGGTTTTCGTCTTCAGCTCTTCTAACAATGAAATGGAAAGACAAACTAGATGTCTACATGTTATCGACTGTAAATAGTACAAATTTCTTTAACAGTGGAAAAATTGATAGAATAAACGGAACAGAAATTATGAAGCCCGCTCTAGTCATGGAATATTCGCAAAAAATGGGAGCTGTTGATGAAACTGACATGTAGATTTCATTCTCTGCTTCAATTAGGAAAACTTTGAAGTGGTATAAAATACTTCAGAGATATGGTCTTTCAGAGAGAAATATAGTTGGTAGACCTTCTAATGTTCCAACACCTTTGAGATTAGTTGCTCGTCACTTTCCCGATAATGTTCCCCAAGATCCAAAGAGTAGAGAACGAAGTAGAAGAAATTGTATTGTTTGTAGTGCGAAACAAATTCGACAACGACGTTATTTTATGTGTCTTGACTGTAATGTGCCATTATGCGTACCAAATTGTTTCCGAATTTACCACACTAAGCTTCATTTTGATGTAGATGAGTGATAAAAACCAATTTTAATCAGTAAAATATAATAATACTGCAATATTCATTGAAAACTCTTGTTTGTAGCTCAAAAAATGATTTTTGTAACTCTTATGTAATAAATATTTCTAAGTCTTTAAAAATTTTTTCATGCTAAAACACCTTTGTTACATCTAAAACTTCAATAAAATTAACATATCTCCAAAAAAAATTCGGTACTCAACGGGTTAAACTATAAATCTAAACAGTATTTGTTTTGTACAAAATACGTTTAATTTTCAAATATAAGTTAAGCGATTATTAGTTTTCCTTTTTATTACTATTCATATGAAAGTTATATGTTCTAAATAACATTAAAAGTAAAGACTAGAAAACTAAGTTGGTTGATGTCTTTCAATAATAAATCACAAAAGAGTAGAAGAGATTAAATTAAAAATTAATATTAATGAATCATTAAATTTACTTTAAACCATGCATAGCACCAGGAGAAAAGGTGAATTCATTAATTTTTTCTGGAGGCATATCCCCACGTTGGTTGTTTATATCAAGTGGTGGAGCGGCGAATGTGACCGACCGTTGGTTTTGTTGTGGAGTGGAATCTGGTGTAAGAATAAGAGTTTGCTCGGTATTGGAAGTTTTCAGCTGCGAATTTTGAGCACTCAAGGAATTTTTGTTTTCAGGTGGAGTTCCAGGATCATTTGTTAAAGGTGGACTTTCCTTTTCCTTAATATTTTTAATTGATAAAATTAATTTTAAATTATTCGAAGCTTCAAGAAAAAAAATTAATTACATTATCGCAAATGTTTTAAATGACTTTTTATTTTAAAATAATTTTATTTGTTTAATTTTGCAATTCACCAAATACTAGTATGTTCAAGTAAGCAACAACGATTCTGCATATAAGCTCAAATAAATTCGATTCTTGTGTTTTCATGTAACTCCGTTTAAAAGTTTGCTTTTAGCACAATACCATAAAGAGATCTTAAAAATAATTTTTTAAAAATAAATTATTATTGCTTATTGGGAGAGGCTTTGAAAGACTTTAAAACACAAATGGCATCATTAATCTAAATTAAATTGACATAATCTTGTGACCAGTGACAAATCTAATTTTGTTCTGTAAAGAAATATCAATTAGGCGTATGTTTGAATACACTAGTATTGTTATTTTGCTAATAAGATGAAACTGAAACAGTCTCAGGAATCAAATATTTTGTGAAAAAATAAAACCGAAAGATACAAAGAATACTTAAGGAGTGTTCGGTCCAGAACCCAGGTTGCCCTAGAGATTGACAGGTGGTAGCAGAGTCCATGATACATGGATTTGTTGCGGTTCATGCTTGGCCCATTTAAAATATTTTGCCAATAGCATTCTGGTTCGGTTCATCATCATTTTTAAATAATTGTCTCAGTCAATTATCCATAATATAATAATTAAATCAACGATCTGTTTTCCTCAGAAGTATTTAAATCAGAGAACGACATTTAATTGGAAATAATCGCCAATCGAAATAAAATTTTTCAAATAAATGAAACAGTAATTTAACGCATAAAAATTGAATTCAGAAACACTAAATTATTATTCGTTTGCACAAAAATTAATATCAGAGATTCGTACAAATTCGTGTAAAAACTTTCTTGACATGTAAAATATATTCGGTAGTAAAAATCTTCGTTCGTTGAAATTAGTATTAAAATTCGTCAATGAGACAAAATATTTCGTATCGAAAATGCCTGAGATGGATAAATAAAAACTAATTAAGGAAAATATCAGAAAACAAACGTCAACAAATTTTGAATCGATAATACCTGTTTGATTGGGTTCAACTGAATTTAATCATTTAAATTATTATTATTTTTAAATGTAATTTTTTTAATATTAATTTAACTTTATTTTTAATCTTTTACACACACGCATATATATATATATATATATATATATATATATATATATAACCACCAAACAAATTAATCACCGATAAACAATTTAACATGATAAAAAAGAACGTTTCAAAGTTTATGGAACATCGACTTGGTCACGGTTGATTGTCTTTGAACAAGAAGAGAAGGGAGACTTGAATTATAAATAAAAATAATAATTGATTAATTATAAATATGAATTATTTAAACTTTGAAACAAGGAGACTATGCAGTAATTTTTACGACTTTTAAGACTGATTTAACACATGGTCATGAAAGTCGAAATGATAAAAAAGTTCAGGAATAACAAAATCGCTGAAGATATATTTATTTCAGATTAAAGAATATTTGATATACAGGTACCGCGGATAGTGGTAGTGGATGTAAAATTTCAAATAATGGGAATTTGATGAGAGATTAAATTATTAATCATTTACAAAAGAAAAATTCAAATCAATGGATACACAGAGGTTATCTACTTCAAAAAAAAGTTATGTTCAAGAAATATGGTGGATAAATTATGGCTACAATATTTTGGAATGCTAAGAAAATATTCCTTAAACAATAAACGGTAAATGTTAAGCTAAACTACAAGAATGAGTAGATAAACAAATAATGAAAAAATATGTGCCCTAGATAAAAGAAGATCATTTACCATTAAGAAAATGATATCACTACACCAATGTGGTGGTAAAGAAAAAACTGAAGTACAATCTGTAGCAATATCCCACTAATTTAACTGATTTAGCGCTTCTAATTGTTAACTATTTCCCCGACTAAGGGTTTTTCTCGGAGGAAAAAGATTTTCCACGGAAGATAATATGTTTAATAATACTTTAATATAAAACTTTAATATGTTTAAATAATAATAATTAATTTTTTCGTTATCTTTTAAAGTAAATATATCTGTTAAAATTGTATTATTAAAACAATTCAATATTCATATACTAAACATCCAAAAATTGCTGATGATGATGTATGTAAACATCGAAACATGTTCAATAATTATATAAAAAAAAGCTTTAATCAAATTATATTTTCGAAATACTAAACTTGCGTTCACAAGACTCAATATTATATATATATATATATATATATATATATATATGGTAAGGGATATTTTGCACACTTTAATATGTTTAGTTATATTAGTTCAGGTACGTACATTCGGATAAGATCTTCAACAAATTAGAATTTTAAATGAAGCTATTAAATAATTTAAAATCTGTAGAGTTATAATATTCTTAAATAGACGGAAATCAAAATTACAAAAACTAAAACTAAATAACGAAAAAACACGTATTTATTCACTTAAAGAAACATAAAATAATCGTTAGAATTGTCTAAAAAACTTGTTGAAACCTGCAAACAAAACGGAAAATTAATAAAACTGAATTTAATCGACTACATGCACTGTTGGACAAACAATTATATTTATGACTGAAAATTCTTCTTATTATGTTAACATTCCTTCAGAGTTATTGTTATAGATAATCACAAAAATTATTAACTTAATATTATTAATAAACACCCATCGTAAACTTGTGAAACATACTTCATTTACTTGGTTATCATGAACGTCAACATTTATTGTTGGAACTGGAAGATTGGGATTGACTTCGTTGTTTGGTAACGCATTTGCTTCACCAGCAATTACATGATGCTTATCAAGAATGGATTGAAATTCTCTTTTTGTGTCAACTGTTCGGAGATTCATGTCTTCCAAGATTTTCTTGCGCATATTTAAATCCATTGTCCGTTGAAATGCATACGCGGATATATCTGCTTGATCCTGATTAAAAAACAATATTTTAACATCACTTAAATGATACATTTTAATAAGTGCAAATCAACGAAATTTTAAAAGGTAAATTATATCTGAACAATTTCACTCCTACGGAAAAAAGAAAAGGCAAATAAATTTTAGAATTAACAAAGTAATAAATAATAGTAACATAAATAGTAAAAATATTTGGTAAATATATTTGATCTTAAACGCAATCAAAATTAAATTTTCCGAGGGTTATAACCAACACGAATATTTACAATTTCAGTTCAATAAAAAGTAAAGATACAAATAAATTTTAAATTAAAGAGTATATTTAAAAAAAAATTTAAAAGCAAATTGGAACATAAACTCAAAGGAGTATAAGATTTATTACTGAACATACTTTGAATTTTGTAAGATTTAGAAATGATTTTTAAAATCAATCAATAGTAAAAATTTGATCTTAAAAATCATTTCTAAATCTCACAAAATTCAAAGTATGTTCAGCAATAAATCTCAGTTTATGTTCCAATCTGGTTTATCAATTTTCTTGTAATGGGTGCAACGTGGGAGAGACGTCTCGTCATCTCTGTAAACGAATTCAAGAGCATGGACGATTGGGTAATGGGAGTAATATTGCTAGACATATGAAGGGTTGTAGATCGGAGGTGAAAATAACTAATTTTAAAATATTGTGCAGTAATTTTAAAAATTATTGGGAAAGAGTTACTTGTGAGGCATTATTGATTAAATCACTTAATCCGTCCATTAATGTCCAAACAAGTCTCTCTTAAACTTTGTTGAAAATATTTAATTAGTTATTACGCAAGATGTTTGCATAATCATCAATTTGCTATATATAAGACGGTTGTGTAACAATTGCGTACATGAAAATTTAATCAATAAAGATTTATTAATTAAAATATCGATTGTTTAATATCATGAAATAATCGATTGACCAGATATATATAATTGATAAAATATTCAATTAAAATATTTCTTAGTACCAAAAAATGTAATTTTCTAAAACCGAAAAAGGGAAACCAGTCTTACTTTATCAGGGCTTCGAGTATATTCATCACAGAATGATCAATGATTCTGTTCATTGGAGGTGTCGTCAAAATAAGTCTTTAAGCTGTCATTCGAAGATAAGCAGAAGACTGAAAATATTATGTATCCTCCGACTAATCATTCTCATGAGTCTTGTCCTCAGAAAGCATTGTGAAACATTGTAATCACAAAAATTAAGAAAGCCATGAATGGAATCGGAGCTAGACCAAGACCTGTCTTGAAAGATATGAACTTATCCACTGAGGTCCAGACTCCCATGCCAAAAAAATCCTCAATCAAGAGAACTTTAAATAGAGTAAGGGAGGTAAAGCATATTCCAATTCCAGAAGCAGCTCAGTTTGAAATTCCAGAGAAATACAAAGGAATGATTCTTCATGACTCTGGTGAACAGAATACAAACAGAATCTTGGTATTTGGTGACAAAGAATTGCTATAGGGATTATCCAAGGACACAATCTTTGGTGATGGAACGTTAGACAAAGTACCAAAAATGTTCTACCAGCTTTATACTTGGCATGTCAAGATTGGCAATTCCTATCCACCCTGCATCTACTTTCTCCTTTCGAATAAAACAAAGGAAACTTATTTTAGAATGTTTGGGATTGTTAAATTACTTGTTCCCAACATGGCTCCTAAAAAGATATTGGTTGATTTTGAGAAGGTGTGCATTAAGGCTGCTAGTTTGGCTTTTCCACTGGCTAAAGTCAAATGTTGCTACTTTCACTTGTGTCAAGGTCTAGTCCGACAAATTGGTTCACTTGGTGTGAAAACTGAATTTGACTGCAATCCTGAGTTCAAGTTGCATGTTAAGTCCCTGACTGCTCTGACATTTGTTCCAATCCAGTAAACAAAGCATGTCTACGAAATCATAGGCAAGGAGTTCATCACTGATGATAACGATCTGCAAGATACATATAACAGTTTGTTGAACTACTTCTTTCCACCTACATTGAAGGTCCACTTGGTATGGATCCTAAGTTTCCAATAAGACTTTAAAATCATTATGATGCAGCTGCTAAAGGTTTTCCTAAAACAACCAACTGCTGTGAAGGTTTCCACAATGCACTCAATGCCATATTCAATTGTAGTCATCCTAATATTTGGTTTTTGTTAGATGGCTTGGCTAAAGATTGACACTTGCCAATGTAGTGGTAGGAAAACTAGAAGCCTTGAAAAAAGGTATACTAACCTTTATGATCTTTTTGCAACTAAAGTCAATCGATAGAATCTTGAGGGGAATAAAATCAAGTATCTGAGGAGATTGGCAAACCTGCAGTAATCAGGCTTAAAATAATTTTCAATAAATGTTTTATGGACTTTTTTATTTCTTTTGATTTTTAGTTTAGTATTTTAAAACTATAATTAACTGTTATTTTTAAATCACAATTTTACTATATAAAAAAAATGTCTTAGTTAATGTACGCAATTGTCTGGTCACCATATAAGACAGCAAAATTGTTGTGAAATCAACCCGAAGATGGTGGAAAATCCACCGAAATATATTACAATAAAATTTGATTTTTATAATGGCGTCCTTGATTTTAATAAAAATTTGCCATTATTTTTTTCAATTTCTTATTAATAACTAAAACTTATTTATATGGTACTCTTAATGACGTACTAACCTTAATCAAAATGGAAATTATATAAAATATTTTGTAGATAGTACTGAAACAAAACATACACAAATTTTTGTGCGCAAGATGGTCCTTGAAAACTGTATCGAAAAACCTTGACCGATACACTCTCAAATACTGTAAGGTTATTCTTAAGTCACAAAAAGAACAAATAGAAACTTTAAAACCAATAAAGTTGTAAGTTCCAGTAAGTTATTTTATTAAGATAGTTCAGATTATTACAAAAAAAAGAATTAAGGTTATCCATGTTTCGAATATAATAAAAACGGGCTCATTATTTGTTTATAAATATAATTATATTTAGTGGTTGATTTGCCAAAAAATATTTCTGTCAATCAAGGAAGTCTTCCAAATTATAAGAGACATTTAAAAACTGTTTTTTATAAAGTCCATTTAAAAAATTGATAATAGTTGATCATTTTAATCAGAGACGTTCATCGATGTATTAAGTCAAAGGCACGAGAATATTAGGATGTATTATCGTGAGTTTGTATTGGAGTGGTAAATAATACAATTAAGTATTATAATAAAAATATATAAATAAAATCCAAAATAGTAATATATATATATATATATATATATATATATATAT
>MQRK01253288.1:93432-105645 GCA_001938485.1 Girardia tigrina | reverse complement strand
ATATATATATATATATATATATATATATATATATATTATTTTTAAAATATAAAATTAGCAAATAATACAACTTACAAAGCATAAAATATTTCAGTCAAAACTTATCTAATGAGAATTTCTTCTACTGGAATCCAAAACACCAGAAGAAAATCCCATATTTTGTTTAAGTGCTTCAAATAAATCTATATAAATTAGTCGTTTAAACAATAAATATCTCGTAAATATCGATTGAAATCAGGTTAGATTTTTTTCTGATCTAAATTTCTTCTAATTTTTACAATATTAAATACTAAAAAATTTTTTATCAGTATTAATTCCAACTCTTAAAATGTTAATCTAGAAAAATAAAATGGATAATTTATTCAAAAACTTTTTTGATTAAAGAAAAATATTTTTTGAAAAAGCAGTAAAAAATATTTGCAATTTCGTAAAGAAATTGTAATAATTAAAAGATTTTCATTCATACATAAAGAGAATATTTTTAGTATAATTTATAAAATTATTATTTTAAAATTTTTAAAGAAAATAAAAAATAATTTAAATTTATTTTTATAATATGTATTTAAAAATAAATCTAATTATTTGAATCTTTTTATTAATAATAATGTGAATAATCGAAAATTGGAAACATAATCTCAGTCCATGGATAAAATATCCATATTGAGAGATTTTTTATGTCAAAATGTAATTGAATGCAAACGTTCATTAAATTCTTCTTCTTTTTGTACTGTCAAAATACCAATAAATTGCTATATCTTACGTCGAAATACTCCAATATGATTGGATAAATCCCTTTGCACGTTCAAACAAGGTTGGTATGAAAGTCATAGGAGGTCACTCGGGTTTTGATTAGATAACTTGATTTTAAAGCGTTATAAAAAAATTTCGTTTACACCCTCAAAAAATGAGAAAAAAATAAACAAATTTTAAAAAGTAGGTTTTATTTACAATAAATCCATATGAAGTGTAACCACATTTAATAACTTTAATACAGTTAACACATGATATCATAGATAAAAAACAAGTGCACCACTCATACTTTGCACTTTGTGAAGTATAACACAATCTTAATGTTCTGAACGACATGCCACTTAGTCAAGATTGAGGTCTGGTAGTCATATTCTTCATAATGTAACAGAGGATTTCGATGTCATTAGAACCAGACAGATAACTTGACCAAAGATGCACTTCAATTTTGTTTTGTTAAAGCCATTTCATAATGTGTATGCTGCTATAACTGTGAGTATTATTTTACTGGAAAATCAAGTTACATTGCACAAACAATTTCTCTGTCTACATGAAAACTTACTCCTTTGAAATGGATATATACTTATCTACTGTGACTATACACTATCAACTGTGACAATGTGCAAGTCAGAGGTTCCACAAAAGAAAATACAGCTACATTCCGTTACCTTCAACGATTGAAAGCTTCGTTCGTAATGATCATGATGAAGCAGCTCGACCGTCTACCAACGGACATACTGAGACCATGATGGTCCTTCTTCAATGTAAGTGATAATTTGTAGCACCGACGATGGTGTTCTTGCAAGGACCAAAAATTTAACGGAATTGTATAATTTCATTCCGTTCTGATTCAGAATACGTCTGATGGTGCTACCATTGAGATGTTCAGAGACAGATGATGTGGACTAATGTGTTTCTTTCGATATTATTATGGGATGGAACATGGAATAGATAACAATAAGGCACTGAACACTGTTACAAAGAATAGATTTGCGACCACACATTCCGATTCGTCTTGATAAATCACTAACAGTTACATTGAGTCGTTTTTTTCACGATGTTAACAAGTTTTTGGACACAAAAAGATCACGGACAATCTGCCAATTACTCTTGCTAATATAATATAGAAGAGTATCAATTTTCAGACGCTGTTGATGTATGCTATCTATATCGTCAAATGGTTAAAATTAATTATTTACTTGTATTGCATGTGTCATGATTTATAGAACAATTATGAGTGAAAATATATGATTTGTATAGATAAACACTAGAATTCATGAAATTATAAAGGTTTTTGCGAGAGAGTGAAGGAGAGAACAACGCTGTAATTATTAGTAAAATGGAGCACCTACCAAATAACTGTGGAGTAAGAGAGTTTCTTCATGGAACCTTTCTGCAGCATTAGTTTGAAAGACGAACAGTATTGAATGCATGTCATGTTCATCTGACCTAACACCTATGGATTTATATTTTGGGGGTGTCAAGAACAAGTTTTTAGAATGAAATTCAATCATAGTAAATGAACTGAAAGATTACTTTGCATTGCTTAAGGAACATATTACAGAGGTTTTAATACTACACTAAATGCTGTAAAACATGTTTCTTTGAAAGCAGAAGCTTCCTCTGCAACTCTTATGTAAATCCAAATTTGTAGAAAATGGATTCTGTAGGTATTCATTGAACTCTGCAGTGGTTTCAGAAGCCGTGGTATTGCATTCATTTCTAACCATTCTATTTATAGTCTCACAATCCATCTTATAAAACTTCGACCTTCAGCCTGGCTTGTACTTTGCTGATGATATTTTTCTTCTTTTTCAAAGCAATCATTATTTCGAAGACAGTAGCTCTTGAAACGCCAAGCATTCGGTAGGATTCTGTTACGCTAGCGTTTACCGTACAAACTCCAATAATTTGGCATTTTTGAAAGTCAGAGAGGTCTGACATTTTTATAAAATTATAACAATTTTTAAAACTTCTTTTAAAAGCAGTTTTTTTAAATATATATATATATATATATATATATATATATATATATAAAATAACAAAAATAATAAACTAAAAACCATTACAATATAATATATATGTATATAAAGTTTCGTTGTTAATTATAAAACGAATTGAATAAAAATTCATTTCCGGTCTTACATAAATCTTACAATATTTTTAAATGTCTAAAGTCGATCTTATAAAAATAGAAAATTGAATTATTTACATTGATATTTTTTGTATTATAAATATTTGGATTTTCAAAAAACATGTCCAGTATTGTACAAAAACATTACGAATACATTTATGAAATATGTAAAAAATTTATACAAGAAAAATAACATGATTACGATGAAAATATAAAAATTTAATATAAAAATATAATTAATAACATTAACCGTATAAAATTAAATTGAAAAATAAATATTGATCTTCATTTTTCAGGATTAAAGTTACTAAAATAAGGTTTCAAATTATGAAAAATAATGACCAAAGTTACTGCAAAATGAAATGAAATATATAAAACGCGGTAAATTAATGATTTCGGACATTTCCGACAATATTTTAAAAACTTAAGCAAATTAAAAACTTAAAGTAAATAAAAAAATTATTGAAATTTTAAATTTTGAAAAAGTGATTATTAAAAATTAAATTATTGCTTAAAGTTTAGAGGGGACATGTCCGGTATCGAAGTTTTGTTGTACAATATTACGACTATTGGATTCTGACATATTTAGTGAACCCGTATTGGACTCGAACTCAAGATTAAGAGTAAACATAATTTCAAAATTTTATTTCCATACAAATTTCTGTTTTTTAAACAAATATCCGAGGAATATTCTTCTCTATACTACTTTTAAAACTTAATAAATTTATAGTTTCACAACTTTAACATTTTACAATTTTGAATAACAGCGCTCAAACATTTTTGTGAGTATTAAATAATATTAACAGATGGAGTCTTGATGCAAGATTTATTAAGACTAAAATGATCTGTTATCAGAGTCTGTTGCTTCTAATTGAACTTTCAAAAAATTGCCGAAATTTGCAATGGTTATAACAATTGCATCTTTTATTAATTGTTAAATAACAATTAATTTAAAAAATAATGGCAATTGATATTCATTATTAAAAAGTGAACGCCATTTTTCACAATTTATTTTCGTAATTAATTTCGGCGGATTACCAGCCATCTTCAGACTAAATTAACACTGGCTTTTTGCAGNTTATATATGAGAAAGGTGATTATGCAATCAATCATGTAATAAAGGCTCTATTTGAAAATGTTTAACAGAGAAGTTGAGTGTGAAGCTTGGATATTAATTTTTGGACCCATGGATCTTATTAATAAGGCCTCAAACGTTACTCTCTCCCAGTAATTTTTAAATCGATTACACAGAATTTTAAAATCATTTTCTCCAATTTTCTTTTTACATTTTAAATTATGTTCGGCAATATTGCTCCCATTATCCAACCGACTATGCTCTTTGAAGAGATGACGAGATGTCTCTCCAATGTATGTGGCGTTACACCATTACATGTATATTTATAAACAATATCGGAGCACAAACCGAGAGGAGTGGGAGATTTATTACTGAACATATCACGAATTTTATATGATTGGGAAATAATTTTTAGATTCATGGTATTTGGGATCAAACTTTTCAAAATTGATGATTTGAAATGTTTAAAACCCTCTGAATAAGGAATCGATAAGATATACCTTGATTCAAGTGGGTTATAATTTTTTTTGGTGGAAATGGTTTGAGGAGTCGTATTATTAAGATTTTTATTATTACTATTTGACTCATTTAATATTTTATCTAGAGTTTGATGAGTTAATTTTTCGATAAATGATTTTGACCATCCATTCTTATTTAATAAACTTGTTAATTTATTTAAACTTTCATGGGCATTTAAATATGTTGACGAAAGAGACCAAGAATGATATATTAAACATTTAATCATGTTGCTTTTGTACAACCCCGTGTCAGTTTTCTTTCTGTAAATCCCAGTTTCATAGTAATTAGATTTCCTGTTGATCAATAGGTCTAAAAATGGTAGAGTACTCTGCACTTCTTCCTCTACTGTGAATTTGATATTAGAATGGATCGAATTCATATAATTTAAAAATGGTTAATGATATTAAATGATGTATTTTCTTTATTTTCGAAAATCAAAAATACATCATCTACATATCTTTTATATACAAGTGGTTTATAACCGGAAAACAAATCAATATTTTCTTCAATTTTGGACAAAAAAATAGAGGCTAATGTTGGTGCTAATGGAGATCCTATTGCAACACCATCCACTTGTTTGTACCATTGATTATTAAATAAAAACTTTATATTTGATGTAGCAAATGTCAAAAGTTCTCGAAATGCAACCACATTAAAATTTTTGTGTTCATGAGATTGATTACATAATCACCTTTCTCATATATAAGCTGCAAAAAGCCAGTGTTAATTTAGTCTGAAGATGGCTGGTAATCCGCCGAAATTAATTACGAAAATAAATTGTGAAAAATGGCTTTCACTTTTTAATAAACAATTAATTTATTATGTAATTAGTAATAGACATTTTTTAAATTCAACAATAACTGACTTAAATTTTCTAGAGAGACATGGCATGCTACAAAAACCAACCAGTCTCAAACATAATATAAATTTCATTCAACCATCGCTTAACATCATTCAAATGTCATTACAATATCCCTCAAAATCCCTCTCTTTAAATGTTTTAGTCATTCTACATTCCTAATAATTATTTTGCTGATTTCTAATTGCAGTTCGTAACTTCTCTCATGTCCTTTCTTAATTATTGTTGCCGGACCGATGAAACGATTGTTCTTCTTTATTAAAACTTTTTCTCCTATTTTGAACTTTCTGATTGTGCCGACCGTCATATTTTCTTTCAGATTTTCTTTTTTTCCAATTTAACAATTTCCAATTCAGTAGAATTTCTGGATATTGCATCTACATTTGAGTGTAAAACCCATTTTCTGTATATCATTTCCATATCCAGACCATCGAGACAATTTATCCATGTTTGAAACTGCGGAGTTATTACGTTTTTTGTGGACATCATAAACGTAATTGCCTTATGATCAGTTCTCAAAAAGAAATTCTTCCCGAATAGAAAGTGTTTAAAATATTGGGTAAAATAATATATAGCTAGTAATTATTTCCTTGTTATGCAGTATCCAAGTTCATGTTTATTTAATTAGCGATTTTGTATTTGTCCCTGGCTTCTAGAAAAAGAAAAACGGTTACCAGTAACCTATTTCTCTATTCAGAAATCTCGATTAAATTTGATTATCTGTCGAATTCTTTGATAAAATTCATTAATATGTTGTCATTTCCATCATAGATTTTTTGTCCTTTGATAGTCAGGTTCATTGGAGTCATGGTCGCCATATTAAAAATATTAACAGATTAAGTCTTATTGTAACATTAGTTAAGACTAAAATGATCTGTTATCAGCGTCTGTTGCTTCAATTGAATCTTCAAAAATTTGCCGAAATTCGCAATGATTAAAACAATCGCAATTGTTAAATAACAATTAATTTATTATGCAATTAGTAATAGACATTTTTCAATTCAACAATAATTTAAATTCAAATATAATTTAATCAAAACAGGGTTTGGTGAAATTATACAAGATGAAAGATTATCATAATATTGTACTACAAAACTATGAGATCAGACGTATCCCCGTTGAACTTTAAAAAATAATTTACTTTTTAATAATCAATTTTCCAAAAAAAATAATAAAATTCACTAGTTATTAGAGTTCTATTAGGGTGAATCAAAAGTCTTCGTATTTTCTACGTTTTTTTGTTCAATTGTTTCTTATTACCAAATAAAGATATTTTATATACATGTGTTAAATGTTTTTAAAGCTCTTAAACTGCTTTATCACAATATATATTAAAACTTCTAATTAGTCGTTAATATAATTTTTATGGTCTATTAGAAAAATCATGGAAAATTTTGAAATTCGTGTTCTTTTACGCCCTTACTGGAAACAGGGCTTCATCGCAACTGCAGCAACAAAGAAGATATGCCAAGTTGAAGGCGATAATGTGGTCTAAAATCGTACTGCACAAAATTGGTTCAAAAGATTCAACGAAGGCAACATTGACCTCGGAAACAATGCACGTTCAGATTCACTTCAAGCTGGTTCCAAATGGTCGTACCATCGACGCTGACCTTTACTGCGCCCAACTTGATCGAATGTATGCGGCACTTGGCGAGAAATACCCCGCTTTGATCAATCGAAAGCGAGTTCTTCTACAACAGGACAATGGAAAATCGCACAGCGCCAAACAAACAAAGGAAAAAATCAAAAATCTCGACGCATTTTAACTTCTTCCACACCCAACGTATAGTCCGGATCTTGCACCATCCGATTATCACCTTTTCCGCTCTATTGAACACTTTCTTCGTGGTCGCAGCCGAGGTCGAAGACGGGTGTCACCAGTTCTTCGCTTCTAAGAACAAGGATTGGTACCACAGCGGGATCGCACAACTTGCCCATAGATGGGTTCAAGCTATAGATTCAAATGGCCTTTACTTTGAAACTTAAATGTTTTTATTTGTCTTAAAATTATATTTAATTTTTTAATAAAAAATACGAAAAGACTTTTGGTTCACCCTAATAATTAATATTTTCCTTAAAACTTATTTATTGATTTTCAGCATAAAAAATAAAAAATAAAAAACAAAATTTATATTTTATATATTTTAGTAATTTATAAATAAAAAACAATTAAAAATTGACAATGTCTATTAAAAACATTTAAATTTACATGAAATTTGAGAAGATGTGAATAAATATTTCCCATTTAAATAAATAAATTATTTCAAATTAATAATTATTGAATAACAATTCATATAATTTGGTAAACTGTATTATTAATGTTGAATCATACAATTACATTCTCCTTAAAATAAAACATATCTGAAATAATAAATAATAAAAAATTGTATTTCACAAGGAAGAATGTCTTCGTAACGAGCAAACTTATGAGCTAAATAAATATTTAGATTAAAACATTAAGAAATTTTAAAAAACTTTATATATTTTTTTAATAATTTTCTAAATTCGGATTCCGCTAATTTCAGTAGCGTCAGTTATGCAAAATGAATCACATAATTTACATACGCTGTTGATGAAATGCTAATTTAATAATACAAGTCATGAAGAGTCTAAATTTTTGTCTCATATTGAGACAACGTTGACTTTTTTTATTTGTTTGCCTAATTATCCTATTTGCTAAATAACATTAGAATATTTCAAATTGAATAAAAATATCAAATTATATTTAAAATATAATAAATAATCAGAAAAAGTCAATGGTAAATTTCGTCAGCAAGTTGAATAGCGAGAACTCAATCTATTTCAAGTATTGGGGATAAGTCTAGGTGAGTGATAAATCTAATTTAATTGCCCATTCTATTGAGAATTGAAATTGACTTCCGTTAAATAAGTAAGATTTTAAAAAATTGTCTTAAATTAAAAACCGTTTTTGATAAGCAATCTTCATCCGGTATCGTAATAAAGAAACCTAAAGAAAAAGAAATACGGCAGTCTTTTAAGTCAGTTCAAAATACTTCAAAAATCAATAAAACTTTAACAGACGGTTAGATAAAAAAAATCAAATTAAATTAACGGCCAAAGTTAGAAAAAATTTTTTTTGGATAAACTAATAAAAAAATTACAATTTAATCGGCAGAAAAAGAAATCTATTTGAATGCTTACTCTCTTTTATTGACAGTAATCAGTCTCAAGAACAGGTGCTGGCAACCTAGATTAATCATAAAACCAAGAATATCGTTATGTTTTGACGGCCCACAAAAACGTCTTTTATTAAATATTCTTTTGTTACAATTTCAAACTGGTTAATGCATTTCTTTTCTCAGAAAAATATAAAATATCGAAGGTTATAAGTAGAATCAAACCTACTCAGATGAAAATGAGGTTGTATATTAAGAATAATTGAGTCAGAATTTTTAGTCAACAAAATTTTGACATACGAATACAAAATCTGTACATTGTAAAGCTATTACATTTTTTACAGTGTAATTTAAATATTAAAGCTCATCTAAATTATTTAGTCTAAATTTATAACTTAACATTTTTGAAATATTTTATAGAAAAATCGTGTATTCTCATACAATACAAAACACTTTATTCGATGAAATTTAAACAATCAAATACTCGATATTAGTTTTAGTCCAGACTTGCTTTAACGAGTGTTAAATGATAGCATTTCACCTAGCAAATTAATCAAAATAAATCATTTGTAAAATGTGATAAAAAATCTCATCTAAATCAAAGAAAAATAATTTGCCTCATCAGTCAGTGATGATCTTGAAAGACCACAATAGAGGCAGTTATTGTCATAATTCCAATGTTTAAAATCATTTATCCACCGTAAGACTGTAGATCTACTAACATCATTGACACCATACACTTGCTTAATATCATCATGAATACAATTACCAGTTATGCCAAGTTGGAGTCCAGTAAATACGTATGAGTTGAGACGATCACTGGTATTTCAATATTTACAATTTTGCATAGCATAGCAGCTAATGAAATAAGTAAAGGATATTGATGAACTATCAGAATAAAAATAAGAGGCAGCGAGTTGACTTGTGATTCACAAAATGTGAACGCTAATTTGATATTTTGAAAAATCAAGTATTTAATAAATATATAATTTACATTAATCATTTAAAAATATATTTAATTAACATATGTTCATAAATAATAAATAGAAAAAGGTCAATGGAAAATAAAGAATAAAGTATCTAACTGTTAAATTTAGTTTTTCATGACTCGAAGGAAGGACTGGACAGACTAGAAGTCATAGGTTATAAAAGTTTGATGGGAAGGTTTAGGCTTTGCATATTTTATTCATATATTAGAAAGTTTAATAATAGAAAATTTCATTAAATTATGACTATTATTTCTAATTTTCAATTCGATTTCAAGAATACCACAAATTGAAGAAATTAAATCACGCTATTGTTTATTTCCAATTATTAAAACAAATTACATTTTTCGAATTTTCCAGATACCAACACTAATTAATTATTTTTTTTACAATTATCAAAAAAATTTGACAAAAAAATCTTACAATTAACTACAATTAAAAATATATATTTAACTTTTTAAATATGAAATTTTTTTTATAAATAAATAAACACACACACATATATATAATCAATTCGTAACACTCACTAGTAATGCATATCTTTCAATGCATAAAAAACTTATATAGCAATCATGAAATGGTCCAAATAATTGTTAAAAGATAATCAAAAAATCAATTAATTAAATTCCTCTTAATTCTGAAAAATTCATCTTCCATTTATACAAAAAAAGTAAAATTTCTTTCTAATCATTCTAATAAAACAATAACCAAAAATAATAACAAAACTAATTAAATCCTAATTTATGAGAATTTATTCCTCTATTCTTGGAACTAATTTTTTAAAGAATAATCTAAAAAATAAAATAATAATTTCATAATACAATTAAAACTTAATGATTTTAATCTTTTGAATTTCTTACAATAGATAATATTTAATAAAACATATTTTATAAGCTATATCTGAAAATAGAAATCATAATTTTATGTAAATTTTAATATAAATTTTATTACACTTAAATATAACCGTTCGATAATTATCTGATATTTAATACTATATAAAAATCAAAAAATTTTTTACAACTTACCAATTCGACAACTTCCACTTGAGCAGTAATTCTTAAATCATACACAAACTGAATAACTTCTTTCTTTAAGGTAATTGTGTTATCCTTTTCACTAGCAACAACAAAAACACGTAATTCACATTTAGACCAAGCACGAGCCCTTATTAATAAGTGAGCCAATAACAACAGCAGCCCCCCATCATGCACAATGCACCACATGTCTACGGTCCCTGTCATCTCTTGAGGAGTTTCATTTGACGTGTTGGTCGACTGTTTCTTTGACTTTCGACGAGGAAACTGATCTATTCCTTTTGGCACAAGAACAGCTAAATCACTTGCTTGACAGCATCTTATGATAGCTTAATTTAAAATTTTATGTTAAGAAAATACCAGATATTAATTTTTAATTATAAATTTATGTTAAGAAACAAAATCATGACAAATCTATATTTTTAACAATAATAAAAATTTATTTGTACAAACAATTTATTGATTATTGATAAAAACGAAATTCGGATGATAATTTTCTTTTAAAAACAACACTCATCCATTAAAAAATATATTTATAGACAATAAATTTATTGATATTTATTTTATATTATGACTTAAATCTCTGCGAATTTTTGAAGAAATACAAAATATATTTGCTTTTCCAAAATAAATCCTGTGAATAACACGTATGTGGTGATTGTAGTGGCCTAGTCTTATAATTTGTATATTTTTTATTTATTATGAATTTAGCAAAAAAACTATTACCTGAAAATAATACATTATACAAAGCTAAATCAAGGAAAATACATGAATTGATCTGAAAATTAATTTCCGAAGAAAACAATTTTAGTTCAATATTTCGTGTAATTATTCGATTGAATTTCGTACATCTTCCCTATCAAACTTGAAATTCTTCTAAGATCTAACAATTCATCAAATTATAACATAATCAAATTCACTGACTCATTCGCTCAACTCAACCTCAAGATTTTGAGCCCAATAATACCGCTACACTATTAATTCTTGTTATTCTTTTTATTGACTCGCATTTTCCATACTTTATTTTTTCGAGTTAACACTTATTCGATTCAATCTGTCTTTTTTTAAAACTTTTTCGGATCTTAATTTTATTGTTAAATTCAATCAGTATTTGGTCAAAATACACTTTTTGTACATTAGTACCTACTCATCTTTATTCCATAATAAGAAATAATCACAGAGAAGTTATCGACTCCAGAAAATTGACGAAACGGAAATTGTTCGGAATGTAGAGTGGCTTACGCCTAGTCGGGTGGGGAGATGTGAGTTTGAATGGTTACGTAATGAATATTGCATGTTACTAACTGAAATCACTAAAATTGATTACATAATAATTCTTGTGTGATTGTTGATGAAATAGATTGTGTAAAGTCAGTTGTGATGATATAATAATATGGGTTAGTTGTTTGATATTGAAAGTATGTTGAATATATGTTGATAGTATGTGTGTGTTTGGGATTGTAAACCAATGAAAAGGCTTTGAAAATGTGAATCATTATAACGGTAACCAGACAATTCGACACAAGACAATTCGACACACGACAATTCGACACAGACAATTCGACACAAGACAATTCGACACACGTACAATTCGACACAAGACAATTCGACACATTTTTTAATTCGACACATTTTTTTAATGGGACAAATATTTTATTTCGACATATTTAAATTTCGATTAGTTTTTTTTAATTCAACACATTTTTAATTCGACCAATA
>MQRK01253288.1:57436-84692 GCA_001938485.1 Girardia tigrina | reverse complement strand
TGATGTCAGTCATAACCTGAAAAAATAACAACATTAGATAATTGAAATCAATTATATTGAACAGCATTAAAATATTAAAAATAGAGTGTCCTGGGACTTTTCGGCCACCCTGTATAGTACTATTTATCATGAATTCAATTTCAGGCATAATTTCTACGTAGTCTTTGTGAACTCCATCTTGTATTTGTGTATTAATTGAATCTCTAATAGATCTGAACTGTCTTTCAATCATTCCATTTGTCTGGTGATGGTACGGACTTGAATAAATTATTCGGTTGTTAAAGTTGTTAGTCATTTTTTGGAAAGATTCAAATGTCTTCCCTCTATCTATATGAATTTCCTTAGGTGGACCGAATTTCAAAATCCATCTTTCCAAAAGAATTCTTCGTGCAGTTTTTTCATCTTGATGAACTACAGCATTAAATTTGCAAGAGTTTCCTGACTTTGCTTTTGCATTACAATGTTTTTCATTTTTTTCGAATTGAACATTAGGTAATGTCTTTGAACTATCAACTATTTTCAATGCTTTTATAACTGCAAGTTTCAAGGTGGTCAGGTCGTTGCTCCAGAAATTGAATGCCAAAATACTGAACTTGCTTCATTTTGTCTAAAGTTCGACATCATATTCAATGGTTTGAAGTCTCACAAGCAAGTCAGTTTGTAATTTTTTTTAATTTGACTGATGATCATGTTGATGATGGTGAAATTTTTGATGATACCTTATTGAAATTTTAGCCGAGTTTGATGGTATCTAATGGTATTGTATCTAAACACCCATGATTTTCAAAAACACTAACTGCTCGACAACATCTCCAAAACTATGACTTTAAAAAGCAAACCGAACTTACATAATATTAAGAACACCAATTTGACTTTTCATATTTTTATTCACACAATAATTTGGATTGTCCTTAAGACCAGCTTTGTCAAAGATATCGTACGATTGCATTCTAAACTAAATTGATTATTGAATTAATTCTTATTATTTTTAGCAAACAGAGACACAAATAATTTATTAAAATATTTACTCAAAACTTATTGGATAGAAATTACAATGATTATTAATTATTTTAAAAATATTAATTTGATTTATTTATTAAAAATTGTAAAAATTAATTAACTTATTTAAAATTTTACCATTATTTGAATTTAAAAATAAATTTAAATATTACATATTTTTAGATAATAAGAATTCAAATATTAATCATGCATCTGGGTAGGAGAGACACAATTATAAATCAACATGCAACAATCAAACACAAAACATCAAACATTCAAAATATTCCACACACATAAAAACTTTCTTCAATTCAAACAGAAATGGAATTTTACAAAGCAAAAAAGTGCCTGAAATCTAAGCACACTGTTATAACTGACTTCATTAAATTTTAAATGAATGACTTAACGTTTGAAGGTTCTGTGGTAAGTGTTCTAGGCAATGACAATATAAAATTATTGAATGTTTTATGTTATGGTACATATATTGTAGTTCAAATATATAAGAATTAACTTGAGTATTCCTAACACCTTTAATCTATATCTTAAAACCGAATTATGAGTTTACTTATTTCAGTAATTTTGTTGGGTATTCGCAAGTTTGCATTTAAAAGTAAAAAAAGGCAGTTTAACATACTTTAACAGATACATGAGTATACAAGTTATTAAATTTTCCTTAAATTATTCATACATTTTCCCCCTTCCTGTGATATATATATAGATATATAGATATATAGATATCTAAAATTTACACAAATCTAAAAGTTTTACAGGTATAAAATTTAACATATTTCACTATAAATATATATATAAAGTATATGATTAATTCTATCAACGTTTTTTTGAAATTTTATGAGTAATATAATTATATGTAATAACTTTGTATTTAAAATAAAAAAATAAGAAACAAAATTAATTTATTTTCATACAAAGTAAGTGACAGATAAAATTTTTAAAAAAAATTGTTTTTCAAAATGAAGTTGATAAAAATAATCAAGTACTTTACCTAAAGAAACATAAAAGTTCAAAGAAAAATTATTTTCTTTGACAAAAAGCTTTTGTAAAAAATATAATCTAAAATGTTAGCATTTGTTCGAAAATGGAAAATATAAATTATATATTTAATGTAAAAATCTGAAATATTTGATGTGAGACAAAATTTACATAAATTTAATCACCAACTGCTGTTTCAAAAAAAGATAAATTGCTTAATCCAGCAGAAAAATTTTAATTGTAGAAAAATACTCATTTTGAAAATAAATTAATATTACCAAACAAATACAATCAAATAATTTTAAATACATAATAAAAAAATTAAAAATAAATATTTAAACAGTAAATAAGAATTATCAAATGCTTTGTAATTCATCTTTAATAGTAATTGTCGTAATGTAAAAGAACTAAAAAGACTTCTCAATTCAGAAACACAATCGTAACTTGAGCAAAAGTCATATTAAATGATGACAAATGATTTGTAAACATAAATGCAAATGTAAATAATTTGAAAATACTCTGTACATAATATTAGTAGAAAGAAGTCTATGAAGTTATATGTATCAATGTATAGATGCCAAAACAGTTCTTTAGACAACCTTTTAAGACAGCAGTTATCAATTTTTTTTTCATTTTGTTAGAATATACCAATCCAAATGAAAATCAATATTAAGAAATAATATATAATCCTTTAATAAATCCACTTAAATTGAAGTGATCCTCAACCTTTCTAGTACCACTTCTAGAACATTTTCCTATGTTATGGTTACCACAACCAACTCTAATTTAAAATACTCCTATTTAAAATAATTCATATTTTAAGTTGTCGACCATTATTTTCAAGAATTCTGAACATTCCTTCTAAACGACATCTACGAAATTTAACAAAAGCAAGTTTTTCAAAGTACATTTCCCATTGGAATAAACGATTTTCAAATAAAGAGAAAATATTATATTTTAGTTGAAATAAAAAAAGAAAACTTGTCGTAGTCCAGATGCAGATAAACATTTTTAAGTTAGAAAGTTTGTTAGCCGAGATATTATTAGTATTGGGTTCTTGATCAAAAGACGTTGACATTAACACAAAACTTTATTTCTACTACAATTTGAGTTTTTTTAAACAAATATTTCCGAGGAACTTTTGCACTTTCTTTTTACACAAACCATTATAAATAAGAATTGATATAAATATAAATATGGTTGTTGTATTTTTTACGAATTAAAATTCTATACTTTTTTTAATAAAAATTATAAAGTGAATTAAAATTTTGTCACAAAGATTTTGTTGCGTCTTTTATTAAATTTCAATTTTATTGTACCTTTAAATTTATCTGTTTCTCAATTAAATTTCCCCATTCTATACAATAGCATTTTTCATTTCGTTTTCATAATAGTTTTAAAAATTACTTTGGATTTAATAAAATAATATTTTGAAAATAAAATTAAAATCGCAATTTTGTTCAATTTAACAACTTTTAAATTACCCCTTCGTTACATAAAAATAAAATTATATTTCGATTAATAATTACGTTTTCCAAAATAAAATTAAAATCACATTTTCATTTAAGTCGATTTAATTGTTTTACAATTATATTTTGATTCCAATTAAAATTTCCAAAACAATTATAATTACATTTTTAATTTACTTTGATTTAATCGTGTAAAATAAAGTTGCAAAAATAGTTTAGTTTGCTTTCATTTCGCAAATAAAATATTAAACTTTATATTACTTTTGATTTTATTTCAATTAAATATTTTCATCAAATTTGAAATTAACTTTTTTACTTTATACAAAATCTTTGCATAAATCTTTTAATAAACCTACCGTAAAATTTATTTTATAAGGTTGGTCGAAAAATAATGGCGGTTTTTGAGCTTTATACTTTGTTTATCTACTTTGATATGTATATGCATTAGTGTTAGATATTATTTGAAATCTTATGCCTAGCTGTATATTCCTATAACCATGATTAACATATTGCTGTTATTTTTTAGAATATTTACGGTGCTAAATTAATAATGGAAAAAATTAAAATTCGAGTAATTTTCTTGTACAAATTTAAACTGGGTCGTAAAGCAGCAGAAACGGTTCGCAATATCAATAAAGCGTTTGGCAAGGGAACAGCTTCTGAGCGCACAGTGCAACGGTGGTTCCGAAATTTTTCTGATGGAGATGAAAACCTTGAAGATGAAGAAGGTTGTGGTCGTCCAGTTGCTGTGAACAACGACAATTTGAGGACAATGGTGGAAACAGATCCCCGTACAACAATCAGAGAACATGCAGATGGGTTGGGCATTAGTCATTCAACAGTCCTGGATCATTTAAAACAACTTGGAAAAATCAAGAAACTTGATAAATGGGTTCTCCACATGATATGAATGAAAATCAAAAGAACCGACGCTATGAAATTTGTTCTGCCAATCATCTTCGCAATAAAAACGATCCATTTCTTGATCGTATTGTTACCTGTGATGAGAAATGGATCCTGTATGATAACCGACGTCGATCTGCACAGTGGTTGGACAAAGATGAAGTACCGAAACATTTCCAAAACCGAAACTAACACCCCGTAAGGTTATGGTGACAGTTTTGTGGTGTGATGCTGGAATCATCCACTATAGTTTCTTGAATCCCGGTGAAACAATCACAGCGGAGAGGTACTGTGATGAAATTGATGAAATGCATAAAAAATTGAAAACCCTTTGTCCAGGATTGATCAATCGAAAAAGTCCCATCCTTCTTCATGATAACGCTAGACCTCATATTTCAAAAGTGACTCTTCAAAAGCTTAATGAGTTGGGCTATGAAACCCTGCCTCATCCACCATATTCACCAGACCTCTCGTCAACAGACTTCTACTTTTTCAGGCATTTGTACAACTTCCTACGTGAAAAAATTTTCAAAAAGCAAAATGATGCTCAAAATGCCTTCCAAGAATTCGTCGCTTCGAAAACCGATGCATTTTATGCTGATGGAATAAAACAACTTGTTTCTCGTTGGTAAAAATGTATTGATGCCAACGGTTCATACTTTGATCAATAAACTTTTGTTTCTGTGAATTTGCACGTCTTTGAAGTTTGTGTACCAAAACCTCCATTATTTTTCGACCAACCTAATATTTCTTACATAAATTAATTTTTACATTAAATTTCTGAAAATCTTATTTTAACATATCTATAAGAATATTTTACGGAATGTAATTGTTTATTTATTAATTTGATAAGATTGTAAATTAAAAAATTTTATGAACTCAACAACATTCCCAACAATTAGTTAATCAAACAGAAAAATATCTGTATATACGAAATACCATGTCTTTATTCATTCATACATATTCACTGATTCAGGTTAGCTTTTCGTGAAAGATTATAGTTTCCTTAATTAATATTGTCTCCTTCTTTAGTAATTTAAAATTAATATTCGTGTTTCGTTGACTAAATAGGTTATTATGTATGAAAAATTTACAATAATCGATAATTTATATCTTGTTAAAATTATATTTAATATTTAAAAGTTCTCTCGGTATTTGGAAAGAAAAGAATATTAAATTAAACAATCGTTTATTCTTAAATAATTATGTAAATGAAGCAAATAATAAATAATAAATAAAAAAAAACAAATGAAATAAAAATAAATAAAAACATTATTATTTCTCTCAAATTTCATTTAAAGTAGAATTTCTATTACTTTATACTAATAATCCATTATATAAATAAATACAGTTACATATGAAATATATATGATAAAATACCCATAAATTGCTTCCATTTATTCTGGCTTTTATCGTTCATCCACTCTTCTGGAAATGATAGCATTACGCAGTTATGTCTCAGGTTACCCAGACCTGATGTCTGACACCTGAAAATGATAATTACAATTTTTCTATACATAATAATTCCTTTTACAAAATTTTAATTGCTTCTATGATATTTGATGCCACAGCAATCTCACTCAATCCTTTAATTTGTTTATCTCTAATTGATCTATTTATTGTATCTTTTGCAATAACAACGTCACTTTTCTTTTCAAAAAGTTCACCTTCAATAACTGTGCCAATAATCGTTAAGCCTGTGATTAATGAGTATAGAATATTTTGATCAAATATATAGATTTGAACCTCTTCCGGCTTTTAATTGTGAACAGAAATCCAAAAGTTTCGGATGAGATATTTTTGTGCATGTTTCATCAAGATTAACCAACACGAGAATTTGTGGACGCCAATTTTTCGTATGAACCGGTTTATCTCCTAATTGTAATATTGCTTTTTTGGCAGCAGACATTTGAAAACCCCTAGTCGCATCTCCCCATTCTTTTGTTGCTCTAAATTTAAATAAAATAACATAAAAAACATAGCAAATAACTCAAATAATTGAATAAAAAAGAACAATTATTTCCATAAAATATTTTGTAATAATTTTAGTTTTAAATTGTAAAATAAAATTCTAAATTATAAGATAAAAAATTGTATTCGATAAGAGTGTTATAACCATACAATTGTATCTGATAATACAAGAATTTTCAATTCAAAAACAAAAATACCATTAAAATGTTTTGTCTCTCCTACCCAGATGGCTGATTAATATTTTAATTCTTATTATCTGAAAATATATAATGTTTAGATTTATTTCTAACTTAAAATAATTGTAAAATTTTAAATAATTTTATTTACAATTTTAAAATAAATATATTAAATTAATATTTTCTAAAAAACTAATAATCATTTTAACTTTTACCCAATAAGTTTTGAGTAAATATTTTAATAAATTATTTATTGCTCCATTTGATCATATAATAAGATTAAAGTCATTAATTAATAGACTGACGCAAAAATACGAAGGCTTCAACTTCGATTGTCGTGAGGTCAATCAAACTTGTTGTAATAATAAAAAATGTTAAAAGTCATATTGGTGTTTTTAATAAACATAAACATTAATTCATTTATTAAATTTTAAGCAAATATTAATATATCTGACTTCCAAAGGTTTGGTAGACTTTCTTTTTTTATTTAAATGTTTTTTTTGAAGACAACTGTTAAAAATAATTTTTAAAAATGATAAAATTAATCATTAAAAGTATAGTTACACAAAATTAACGGAAACGAAATAAGAAATTATTCTTAAATTTTAATCTATCTAAACCAAAGTTGATATAACATGATGATTTAAAGAAAAAAAACTTATAAAAATTCATATAAAAAGTACAAAATAAAAATGTTTATAAAATACGTTTATTAACAACATCAATATGATTTTTTGAACATTTATTAATATCACCAGTAAAATTGTCATTACAACAATTATTCAAACAATTTTCGCTATTCGACATTTTTCTTGATTAATATCTAAATTTCATCTTAATTTTTGAAAATAAATGAAAAATATTTATTAATATTAATTAGTAATAAAGATTCTAATTATTTAAAATAAAATCTTAACATTTTTAAAAAAGTACAAAAAAATTAATATAATACAATTTTAAATTACATAAAAAAGTAAATATTACATTTAATTGAGAGAGTTGTATACTACCTGTAGTATACTATGGGTGTGAAAATTGGAGGACTACCGACACACTGGTAAAGAAACTGCAGAGCCTACACAATCATGGTACTCGACTAGTGTTGGGGATAAGGAAGGATCAGAAGATCAGAATGGATACCATCACAATTGGGTTACCTCACCCAATGGACATTCTAGCTAAGAGACGACTCCCGTTCCACTCTCTCTTAGTTACTGGAAATGGACCGATGATCTTGAAGAGTCATTGAATCCTCAATGACAGAAGGTAAGAAAATCTCTGGAAGAAAGAAGCAACAAATCAAAGAATGCTTAAGAGTCGACACGGAATGCCTTTTTGGAGAAACCACTTCCTTTGATGATTTCTTAATATTAATTCAGTAGGAAAGTGCTCAACTCAAGATGAAAGATAGGATCGACTCAAAAATATGCGAGAGTCAAATAATTGGGCGGAGATCAGAAGACATGGCAAAACTTATCAGATGTGGATGAAACTGTTTCAATGTTCATACGAATCTTGTTTCAGGGAATTCGCGGAGCAGACAGAATTAAATCAACACGAGAAACAAGATCATAGACCAAGAGTCCCTCAAGAAGAAGAGCCGGAAGGATTCAATTGCCATCTATGTCGAAAGAACTACAAGACCAAAGGATGACTCATCAGACATTTCAAAACAGTGCACAAAATTGAAGATGAACAATTAGTCCAAATTTTTCCGAGCAGAACCAATCAGTCCAGACAATCAGAAGAAGGAAATCAACCACTGAACGCGATACCAGAAGACAACGTAACTCAAGTACCAATCGTCGATCCGAATGCTGCTTCGATAGGAGAGTTAGAAGCGAGTCCTTTAGAAACCCATCTGGACTACCGCCTTACAGATCTAACTGTGAGAGGAACCTTCAGATGTCCGTTTCGCGGATGTGTAAAGTCCACGTACACAGCCAAAGGGATGCAGAATCATGGGACTACTATCCATGACTGGTCGTTTCTGACTGGATTGCCAAAGCGTGCGCGGAAGCGAAAGGCTGACGTCCCTGTAGGAGGCCTATCGGGGAGCTTATAGACTTATTTGGTTTGGGTGGACCATCTAAAGAGCTTATAGGCTCAATACCATTCTTGAAAGAGATTGGAGGCCAAAATATTACATTTGAAAAATATTTTAAATATTTTTACTTTAAAATTAAATAATTTTCAATGAGTAGGAATCAAAGAAAATACCAAATGATATCTGAGTAGGAGAGACACAATCTGAATCAACATACAACATGAAAAATATAAAACAACAAACAATTCAAAACATTCCTCACAACGTTATTAAATAAACAACATCTTTTAGTTTTACGTTCTATAAAATTTAGTAGAAATAGATAGAATACACTTACACCCATCAATTGAAAATGTAAAATCTTAACATTAAATAATCTTAAAATAGTGAAAAACGACGAAAAATAAATTTAGTATTATAATAAATACGTAAATAATTATTTATTAAATTTTCTGCTGCAAATGGTGTAATATTTATCATAACAGAATGAATTCCATCTAAAGAATGAATTCTTCGAAACATTCGAACTGAAGTAACCTTTTATTTAGAAAGAAAACTTACTTCAATTTTAAATATATTTAAAGTGTTTTGAAAAAGATTATTTTGATATATTTTTAAATTGTTTTATTTTATTTTAGATTGAATAAATATCAAAATAACACTTTTTTGATTGTTTCTACTATTAGTTTAATCTATAAAAGAATTTCTGAAGCAAACTGAAAGAAAAATCAAATCACATTTTGTATTTTAATAATTAATATGGTAGAAAATGTCTATATTTATTAATTAAATATATAAATTTAATTGTACTTTTAGTCGAACAAAATTCTTAAATCTTAATTGTTTTATAAGATATAGTTTTATACACATGTATGTAGTGGTATTATATTTATGTATCCGTTTACTTTCTATAAATTTCTATCTAATAATAACTACTTTTCCTTTCATTTAACAAATCTAAAATGTATCAAAATGGATTGCAAGAAATGAAAATTTTAAATTAATTAATTTTTCGAATACAAATGGCGTTTTGATTGTATATATATATACGTGTTTATTTAAACATATACAAAACATTTAGATTTAATGGCAATTTATTTAAAAACAAGATAAAGAAAACACGTTATTTTAATAATTTTTAATTATAGAAAAAATACGTTTCCCCATAACGGTATCATCGATTGTGAAATAATTTACTAATCATTAATTTACTAATCACTAATTTACTAATTCTATTGCTAAAAATCAATTTTGTAGAAATTACAAATGTTCATTATTAAAAAAATAATGTCAATATGGATAGCCCACACCAATACAATTCTGTCGGTGCAGTGCCGTCGCCGAATGACACTGGAGCCGACTTAATTGGCCGCATGTTAAATCAACACAGAATTCGAACCAATAAATAATAAATTATAATAATTACGATTTAAAAATTAAAACAGAAACTTTCAAAGACGAAAATTCAGCTCACCCGTCTTATATGACGAGTCTTTTTCTAGTCTTAAAATATTATGAAAAAAGTGAGCAACAATATCTAATAAAGACACAACAAAAAGCTAAATAAATTTTTCATTAAATCTTTCAGACAGATAAAATTATTAAACATAATAGAAAAAGATGTGACAAAAGTTATTAAAAATACTTTGTTTAGGAGTATGAGAAAACAGAAACGTACCGAAAACAAATTAATATTATAATGTGAATACAAAAATTGTTCTTCTTTATAAAAAAGATTATTAACTAAATCTAGAATAGTTTTAAGTTGCAAAAAATATTTGAGGAAATTGTGAAATTAGAAAAACAAATACTTACTTATAGAAGAATGTACTAAAAATATTTATGAAAAATAAATATTTTAGATAATGTTAATTTAAGAAAGTTATTACAAAACCAAATTCAATCGTCTTTAATCATCATTGAACAGTCAATATCAAAATTTTATTAGCATTTCCACCAATCTTTAGTTTCGACCAATATTTTTGTAATGGATGCGATGTCATATATATTGGAGAGACGTCACAGCATCTTTACAAAAGAAATCTAAGGCAGTCGAAATTAGTGTGGTAATATGGTTGATAATAGAAAGAAATATTAGTAATTTGAAACTCATTAATTTTAAAGTTGTTTTAATTTTATGAATCGCCATTATGTTAGAGTCGCATGCTCAGAGTAATCAATTAAGTAACACAATCCTAAAATTAATGCTCAAGTGACATTCAACTACCGTATTTTTCCGTGTATAAGATCCTCCTTATTTTTTGGTGTACATTTTTGGAAAAAAGTTCCTTAATTCATTCCAGAAAATAAATAGAAATCTTTTGTGTTGGAGAAATATTTCAAATATTTAATAAATTTTGAAAATTCGCGTTAAATGTTCATTAAATTTTGACAAAAAAGGGGGTCTTATACACGGAAAAATACGGTACTTTACTAAAAATATTTAAATGATCTAAATTGCAAATACTTTATGATTACACAGTTATTACTTTTATAAATATATCATTGTCTGATGATGACGGGTGATCAATATTAATCACTGTTTTGGAAATAAATCTTTAGAACGATGTAAGGATTTTTGTTTGAAACATTTACCATTACTTAAAATTCATTTAAATTCATTAATTAAAATTAATTTAGAAATAGAAATCGCATAAAAGATTTTTGGACTTTCGGGAAATTTGATTACAAGCGATATACGATAAAATAGAAATAATTTATTTTAATTAAAAATTGCGAAGAATGACTAAAAATAATCTAAATAATATTTTTAATTGACTTATTAAATATTTAAAATAAAATACTAAATGTAATAAAATACGATTACATAATCATACATACAACAGATGGAACACACACAATACACACACGTAACGTGTAGGCTGACATACCCGCGATATTCGATGTATTTGTAGATGCCCCCGGCTAATGCGATCGCAATCAGCGCGTAATACCAGCTCGACACAAACATCAAAGCAATGCAAAGGATGAGACCCAACAAAGATGTCGTCCTTAAAAAATAAATAATTAAATTAAATTTTGTATGTCGGTAAATATTAATTATTTCAAAAATTATTTTTCAATCAAATTAAATATATTATTATTAAACAGATAATATTTTCAGTTAAAGTAATTAAAGATTTCGATTTTCATAATTAAAAAATATAGAAATTTTTTTGTCCATAAAGTGGATATTGAAGGATTTATGAGTTAATTATGATCACGGTTATTAACTAAAATGCGATATGACCTGATCAGCCATAGCACTGCTAATTGATAATTGTTATTTTCAGGCCCCTAGTTATGGAAATGATTACCCTTCGAAGAAAGATCGATTAATATTTTATACATAGAAGAAGAATAATGTCATATTTATCGATACTTTTTATTATTTTTCTAAATCTACAAAAATATTAAATTTATTTTTCATGAAAAAATATATTGAAATGAAATGTACGAAATACTATAAAATAAAAATAACACACGAAGCACGATAAATTTTTTTTATATTTTACATAACTTTGCCTCTACGTTAATTACACTGATCTTTCTAGCGTAAAGATGTACTAGGCGCTGGGACTGAAAAAAGAAAATCAAACTAAAATCTTATTAGAATTGTTTCTCTTTTTGTATTAATCATTTATTGGATATTATTTTATCAAAGGTGTTAGTAAAGTATAAATAAATGTATAAAAAAATAGAGTTAGTGGTGTTAGAGTAAGTCGTCCTACAAAGACTTAATATTTCGAAGGATTTAGATTTTTAGACAAATTCGAAGAAAATTAAGCTCACACAAAGTCCAATACAGCGTGAAACTATGCAAATAAAAAAAACATAGCAGGATATTAAGCAATTTTCTATCAATATTTTTTATAAATAAAAAATACTGCCGAATCTTCTGTCTTCCTTAAAACCCTAATTGATGCAGCGAATGAAGGTTATTATAGACCCATAGACGTATATCAAAACGCTTGACCTCCAAGTTGTTAATTCATTGAAACTAAAATGCATTTTCTTTTCAACGTTTGAATTATTATATGCATTAGATATAATTTTTGTTTTGTTGATTTGATACGAATAAAATAATTATGATAATATAAACTAAAATACATACGACAAACGTTAAGGTTTTTGTTTATTACTTTTTTTGCTACAATTTGCATTCTGTTTAATTTTTTTCATAAAAATAATGATCTGTTAAGAATTGTATACTTGCCAAAAGCTCATCATACTTGCAACATAATGTTTTAATAGTCTGTCTAAAATCGGTGTCAGAATTTTGACTATTTTTCTAAACGAAAACGAGTAAACTCCTTACCGAAATAATCTCGTTAATGTGGATGAACCATACCATGTTTCTCGAAATATAAGACACTGTTTTGTATTAATTTTGATGGAAAAAGTTAACAGTAGGTCTTATACTAGCCTATTTTCGAAATTAGAAATAAAAAAAATAGAAAAAAATAAGAATAAAATCCACAAATAAATTTATTCTTCAACATAAATCTCATCTTCTTCCATAAGATAGTCAATTTCATTACCGTTTAAAGCTTCTTCCTCGTCATCAATCGAGCACAAGTTACATGCTCTTAATATTTGATCACCAATCTTTCGTGATTAGCGATAAAAGTATCTTCGAATCGTTTATCAAGGGATAAATAACTATAGCGTAAGGCATTCTTAACAGTATCGGGTGATATTTTTTCCCATGCTTTCTTTACCACCCTGATATTTATTGAATATTTGGTTTGACATAATTACCCTGACCGTATCGTATTTGTCGTTTTCAATAAAATCATTAATTTCTTCTTTTAACAAACTTTTAAATGGATTGTTGGTAGACAAATCAAGTGACTGTAAATATGCTGTCATTCCAGATGGTATCATAATTTCATCATTTTGACACTCTTTTAAAAACTCATTTATAGTTGCAGATCTATGAGTATTAGCTGAATCCCAAACAATGAATACTTTTTTGGTACATCTAAGGACTAAAGGAAAAACAACATAAATCCATTTTTCAATAATATCTTGAGTACACCATGCCTGTGGTGAACGCAAGATGTAAATACCATAAACGTTTTCCATTTTCTCTTTTTGCCCTTTAGGAATAATGATCGGAACAACTTTAGAGCATTACATTCTTATTGCCAATATACAAGTGACCCGTGTACTTTCATATCCAATGGCCGGTATATAAACGGATGATAAAGCACCTTTTAGATGTATAGTGCTTTGAAAATTTTGTCCTAGGTAAACGGCCGTTCTATCCATTGCAACGATTTCCGACAGCTGATATTTATTCAAATCAATAAATTTCTTGTACTCAACAGCACGCTTAATTATTTCAGAGTTATCAATTTTAAATAAAGTTGTTGAACGCCTAATGCTAAGATTGTAAGTTTCTAAAAAACGGTCTAACCAACGTTGCGATGCTTTAGATTAATCAAAAGAAATGTTATATTCATTTGCGAGACTAATCGCAAACTTTGAACATCTGATCTTCGAACTACAAAATTTGATTCTCTTCTGAACAAGATACAATTAAATAATTCTTCTAAATCATTGAAATGGACTTTTTTCCATGATCCTATTCTTATTCTATCATCAAAACCCAGTAAATTCTGCTGAAGAATTGTTTTATACTTTGCTCGCGATTTGCGTACAAGTCTAAGATCTAATTTCATTTCTGTTAGAAGTTGGAATTTCACTTGACAAACATTTACTAATAAGATAAAAATCTGTGATCTTCTTTTGCATTTGGGCTCTTTGAATCTTCGATATATTTTCTACAATTGACTGCTTTTTAAAATAATTGCCAAATTAGATTATTTAAGCAACTCTGATTTAATTTTATTAATTACATTTAATTTGACGGATTTCCCATTTGAGACGCAACAGCAGGTAAGACGATTTCGTCGGACATTTTTACATGATTATCTCCAAATGCCTTCATAAAATAATCCACAGTAAATATATCGTCAAAAGGCGAATTTAACTGTTCTTTTAAATTAGACATTCAATCTCAGTAATCAAAATAAATCAATATTGCTATATAATATTTATTCGTTCTCCAAAAATACAACACTGATTCGTTTAAACCAACGAATTTAACTTCCATATATATATATATATATATATATATATAAATTCTAATTCAACATATAACACATATATACATATATCTATATATAATTTTTTATTAAACATTTTTTTTAATTATATAAAATTTTTTATTTTATAATTTTAATAAAACATTTTAAATCATTTTGAAACTAAGAGAATGACAATCCTCAACATCAAGTGATCAGCCGTGTTCGAGTAAGGCGCTGCCAAAAGCAGTTAGGTGTCACTCGCGTTGCTATTCCACCAAGGACGGCGACTTGACAACTCTGCTGTCTCGCGATCGATCTACCGTTCAACAGACGAAAAATACGCCCAAGAATAATATAAATTACCATGTTTTGATGTCGACGAAATAATGGAAACGGGCCGCCATCTTGCCCCAAACGCAAATATTCCCGAATAAAGTTTCGGAACTCGAATAACAATTACTCGAGTTCATAGAGAAGAAAAGGTAGTGAAAACGAAATCACACAAAAATATATACAAACGTTGATTCAGCTTCAAAAAAATATTATAATTATCACACTGTTGAATATTAGATATTTTGATTATTTCAAATATTTAATATATGCTTTTTTGACAAATATTTTGTTTAAATATTATCAATTAAACACTGTTTTTGAAAATAAACTTTTCGCGTGTTACAAGCTATCCGGGAATAATGAATGATATGAAAATCGTTTTGGAGTTTTTGGAAAAATTCGATGGAAACATCAGCTTCAAGATTTGGCAGAAGAAATTTGAAATGGTCATGAAAATTCAGAAGATTACTGATCCAGCCCCGTATCTACCCTTTTTACTATCGGGGGTTGCACTGAACATCTATATGGAATCGGTCGAGAAGACACAAAACAGCTGCGATCGGTTCTTCAAGATACTAAACAACTCGTTCTGCCTGACTAGACGTTCTGCGTACAGTCAATTGATAAACTTATAGTATCACGAGGGCGAGACTATCGATGAATATGCGTCTCAGGTGAAAATGTTAGCAACAAAATTCTCCGTGAAATCGACCACCTTTTGAACAAAGAAAATCAATAACAAATGTAAATGAAAAATATGCTTTGGAATAATCATATTTTTAAATATGGAGATATATTTTTGGAAATATGGAAATATATTTTTATAATATGGAGATGTATTTATTAAATGTTGTTATTATCTTTTTTTAATAAAATTTCTTAAAATACCTCAATAAATAAAAGAACCTAATTTGTGCCACATTACCTAAACAATTCAACAACACATTCAATATAAGTCATAACCGGTAAAAAATTAAATTATTTAATTATAAATATAAACCATAAAACAGCCTAATAGAAAATTTAATTCTAAATTGGTAAAGAAAAAATATCATTACCAAAGAATAAGTGTCAATAATTAAATGTAGATAATCGACATTTTCAGAAAATTCTACAGATTAAATTCTTAATGAATGTCAATAAATAGATTAAATGTAAAATTTATATTAAAAATAATGGAAAATGTAAAACGCAAATCAAAACAATTCATTAGTACATATAAAACATTTTACAGAAGAATTTATGTATTAAAAAATCGTAAAGAAAAACTCGTGAACATTTAAAAAAAAGATATTGCCGAATGTGTGTATTCGGCAACAGTTTGCTGAAATAGTGTAATTGTCGAATTCATGAACTAATCAATTTTTGCTGAATTAACTAACTATATGAAAAATTTCCATTTTAATGTAAAAAACTCTCAATTTAAAATGAAAGATTATGTATTTAATATTAAAAAAATTATAAATTTAATATGAGAAAATATCAATTTAATATGAAAACATCTTAATTTATTATGCAAAATAAATTCCAAATTTGAACTTCTATTCCTAGTTATTTAAACGTTTTCCTTGATGGCAAGCTGAATTGCACACTTTGGTATTTTAAAAGCATTTTTTCATATTAAAAAATTTTTTAAAAAAATTGTGTAATACACGAATTCGGCAATTATACAAATTCAGCATAATATATATATATATATGATCCAAATTCAAATTGAAAAATTATCTTTGGGCAGCAGAGGAGACATTTGGAATATAAATGAAAATACCAAAAATATAAATATAAATTTAACTTGAAATTCCGAAATAATAATAATAATATCAATATCATATTCTAAGAAGGTTATTCTTAACAATTATTGATGTACTTCCCATTGTCATTTGTAGTTTGTTTGTATTTGACGTCAATTAAATTTAGGAATGGCTATGGTAATTTTATTTACTTTTATTTAATTAATTATGCATAAAATTAATGTACCAAATTACTAAAAATAAACACAGAGAAAGCACATAACGACTCCGAAAAAAATGATTTTTTAATTAAGATAGAGCTTCTGCCCTTGTAACATTTGCGACAAGAAATTCTTTTATTTAATAAGTTTCATTGTAAATCTTGCCGTGTGACTAGATGACGATGCAATTATCAAATGATGCCTCATACACTACCATTTCATAAAACTTAAGCTATCATATATGGCCAACAATTAATTGAAGAGAGTTTAGCTTCACATTTCTTTAGTTTACTTTTCTATCAAAGAAGATATACAATTTCGTTTAAGGAAAAAGTCTCAATTTGTTAATGGATACAACCTTTTAAGTATTTCAGCTCATTAAACTTATATTTACTTTAGAAAAAGATTTTTCAACTTTTATTAATTTTAACCTGTAATGAATTTCTAACACGTTTCTACAATTAAAATATTTTATGATTTTCATTCAGTAACATTGTGCTACGAATTATTTCCCTAATTAATATAAAACATATATTTGAACTTTCGTCTCAGTTTGTAGTCTTCTAAATTTAACTTTGTAAATTGATTTTTGTAAACTTTTGCTGTACAATTGCTGTGCACCATCATATATTATTCTTTCTGGATCACCATGTATTATTATTTTCAATTTATTATCTTCAATTATTATGGTTTTGATATATTTATAGTGACTCCGTAAAGACCACAAATAAAATAAATAAAACTAATTAATTAATGTAATGTAAAATAATAATAATATAAATTTAAAAATTAAAATAAAAAATCAATAAAAAATAAAAATATAGCCAAAAAATGATGTGGAATAAATAGCGAAGAACATAAATAGTTTATATCAATTTAAAAGAGAATCGAAAACTTTTCCCAGTGACCCAATACAGAAATACTAACTATCGAAAGAAACCAATTCAAGAAGAAAATTTCTATTATTTCCATATTACCATTGAAAATACGATATTTATTTACAATATTCCAGTAGTCTTTATTCATGCATCCAACCTTTTTTGTGAGAATCTTAAAATACAACAGTAATATCGAAGCCATATAAAACACCAGCTATAGAAATTCCCTCAAATTCATACATATTAAGTAACTAATTTTATTGTTGCTCCAGCAATTTTTTTTGTGTGATAAATCTCTCTATTTCCATTCTGTCCGTTTTCCAATTTTAATAATTAAGTTTATCTGGTTGCAATTTTCCGATAATCTGTCGAATCACTCGAATCATAATCACTGAATATCAGATTGAGATTTTCTTATCGATTTTCGTTTTTGCTTGTTCGATAGAATTTCGTTGATCGTTCGCAGACGCGATTTATCGATTAGGAAGTTCTGCTGTCGTCGCGAATGTTCGAGGAAGATGTTTTAATCTTATTCAATTTATTTTCCGATAATTTTTTTCAACGATTTTCGATCGGATTTATTTTTATTGTCGATTTATCGTTATTCGATTTTGTCGACTGTTTTAATAAATTATTGTCGCGATTTTCTGCGGTTTTCAAGAGAAATTCGTGTTGTCGTTTGTTGCGGCAACGAGAATTTGTTCGGTAATGCGTGATCGATGGAGAAAAGATGCTGCCGCTTGGAAATCGATTGTTTTTTCATGGGAAAATTGATTTTCGATTACCGTGAGATCATTCTGTAGATCGACTCATCAAAACTCAATTCAACGAACTAATCATCATTGTTCGAGTCGACAATAAATTTACTCAGTTTTGAATTGATTTTCTTTAATTCCGGAGAATCGATATATTTTAAGGCGATTTTAATCTTTTATTGAAGAACGAATGCTTTGAAAGCATCGAAATCGTCTTGGGAACTCATTATTGAATTTGAATTAACAATTTGATTTTCGCGAACTTTATTTAAGTTTATAAACAAACGACTAATTTTCAATTTTTTTATTTACAAGAAACATTCTGTACAGTTTTTTTGTTATTTTTTTATTAACTTTTGAGAAAGCGAATATCTAAATAACAAAATATATTTGAATTACATTTTACAATAATGATTATTAAAACAACATACACATTAAAATACATTAATATTTACATAATTATTCCACACTCGCCCTGTTCGACAACTTAATTACTGTATCTTTGAGGCTTCTGTCGGTCTCGAACTGGATTGCGTCTCACTCTTGTTTCATTAATCTTCAGTCGCTCTTCCTCTGGCTTCTGGTCCTCTTCCTGTTCATCATGATGATCATTTTTGATACTTTTTGACATAATTGCTGTAGCCTCTTTTGATTTTCTCGTGTCATTTTGTGGTGTTCTCAATCTTTTGATATCCACCAAATTTCTCTCAATTATTCTTCCATCATTAATCCTTTTTAATCTATGCGCATGCTTCCCCAGTTTACCGATCACCGCATATGGCCCTTCGTATCTCTGCATATCGATTCCTTTGATTTGCGGTAGTATCCTAGCCAGCAGTAGATCACCAATTACCAGACAACCTCCTGAACCTGATGTAGCTAGCTTTTTAATTTCTTGTTTGGTCTTGATATGTTGGCTCACCACTTGTAACACTTGTTGAAGCTCTGCTATATTTTTTGCAATCATTTGCTGGACTCACTTTCTTTTCCGAGTAAAAAGGCCTCCTTTTCTGACCAAAAATCACCTCGAAGGGTTAGAATCCAGTGCTTCTAAAATTGTATTTCTTAGTCCAAATTCAACAAAGGGGATCGCCTCTTCACATTCAGATCCAGATGACTTCGCTGTTGCGTAAAGCATGTCTTTTGCTGTACCAAATAGTCTCTCAATTACCCCGTCACCTTGAGGATAATATGGTGAGTTCCGAGATTTTCTAATTCCGAGAAGAGCACATAGTTCCTGTACGATTTCGCTCTCAAAAGCAGTACATCTATCTGAGTGAATCCTGTCCGGGATTCCAAATTGCACGATCCACTTGTCACATATGGATTTGCATATCGTTTTCGCAGTCATATTTCTCAGCGGTATCAGCATGGGGTATTTTGAAAAGTTATCAATAATTCCCAAGATGTATGTACATCCATTTTTACTTTCTGGAAGTGGTCCTGTTACATCAATAGATATTGTTCCAAAGGGGTACCCTGCATTTAAGGATCCATGAGCCTTATTTCTGTCTGGTCGTTGATTTTTTCGGCTCTAACGTTCTTTACATTTTCCTATTCTTATTCTAACATCAAAAGACATACCTGGCCAGTAGAATTTATCCTTTAAAAGAGCTGTTGATTTGCTGACTCCGATATGTCCATGCAACATATGGGCATGGCCGATGATTTCATCTCTTCTATTTTTTGGTAAAAGAAGTTTATAATCCCCTTGGCGAATAATATTTAGCAAGTCTCCACTAAATCGCAAGTCCTTCCGATTTCTCGATAGCACCTGGGCTTCTCTTTCTGCATTCTGAAGTTCTCCAGGATATTGATCTTCAACGTTTTTGTTTTTCATAAGTTTAATTATCAACGCCCGATTATTATTATCCGCCTGACAGACTTCTTCTTCTTCCATTGCTATCCGCCGGCAGTAGACAACAGCTTTTTTATCATTTTGATTTTCATTGTAATATTTAACATTTCGTTTTGCCTTCGGATTTTCGTGGTTCATTGCACATTGCTGGCATTGTTCTGGCGCTCGGGATAGAGCGTCCGCATTCATATGTTATTCTCCTTTCCGGTATTGGATATCCATATCAAAGACACTCAATTCATTGAGCCATGAACTGAAATGACTTGTCCTCGGTGTTTTCATATTCATCATCCAGCATAGAGCTTAGTGGTCTGTTCTTATACTAAATCTTCTACCAAATAAATAGTGTCTAAACATTTTTGTGTATTTATAGACACTCAGCAACTCTTTTCGTGTCACACAATAATATTGTTCTGCTGTAGACAACCTATGCGAAGCGTAGGCTATTACTTTTTATCACCACTTTGCACTTGAGAAAGGACGCATCCAATCGTGTTATCACATGCATCCGTATCCAATATGAATTGATCGTAGCTATTCGGAACTACCAAAATTGGAGCGGTCATTAAACATTGTTTCAAATGAATAAATGCGTCACCCAAACATAGCTGACCATTGTAACTTGTGTAATTTTTTAGTCTTAGCTTTGTTCCAACAGTCTTTACATACCTCTTCTAATCGTGCCACAATTTTGGCGTACTCTTTAATATAATTACGATAGTAACCGCCAAGTCCAAGAAATTTTCACATTTCTAGAGACTCTGGCTGTGGCCACTCCTGGATGCACTTGATTTTATCCTCGTCCATTGAAATTCCATTGGATGATACTCTATGGACCAGGTACTTTACATCCCTTGCAAATAATTGGTATTTTGTTGGTGCAATTTTTAGACCGGCTTCTTTGATTTTGGATAATACTTTTCGCAGTCTGATCAGATGCTCCTCTCGTGTTTTTCCAAAAACTAGAATATCATACAAATACATTCCCTCTAGTTTTCTTCCTTTAATATCGCTTTCATAACTCTTTGGAAATTACAGACGCTGCCGCTAAGCCCATTGGCAACCTTAAAAATTCCCAATGTCCTTTTCTAGTACTAAACGCTGTTTTCTCTCTATCACACTCTGCAAGACTTATGTTATAATATCCTGCAGCCAAATCAATTTTACTAAAGTGTTTCACTCCTCCCAAGGTATCAAAAAGTTGCAGTGCATCAGGAATTGGAAATGATGGAACTTTATTCTTATAAAGTCCCTTATAAACAAAAATATATTATTGATCTATAACATCTTTAAATTTTATCAAATAATTAGAGATGTGTAACTTTCTATAAAGATTAAAAATACTGATCAATACAAACAGTACATTGAAAAAACAATTTCAGAAAAAAAATATTTTTAAAAATAATTTATATAATAATATTATGCTTCAAAATTAAAAAACACATCTGAAGTCTTTCAAATTATAAATAAATTAATTAATTTCGAAAACTCCTAAAATATTTTCTCTTGATTCGTATAATTAATTTTTTATAATTCTCCAAACAAAAACAAAAATTCTAGAAATTTTAATTTTCAACAAAAACCATTTTACAAGCAGAATGAATTTGAACATTCGATATTATTCATTTTTTATTAAAATTATTTAAAAAATAAATTTTATTTATAAAAAAATCTGTCCAATCAATCTTTTACAAAATGAATTAATTTAATATATTTTTTTTCAAAAATATAAATACTGATTTAACGATTCTAAATGCTATAATAATTTTTGTATGGTTGAATGTCACGAATTATTTTTTCGGTTGATGACAATCTCGCTTATAATAAAAAATTTAAAAAAAGATTTCTGGGAAGAGAAAAAAATCAAGAAGTATTTTAATAATTGGTTTATGGGAAACATTTGCATTGAAAACTGAAATGTTTCCCCTAATAGAAAAGTGCAGTTAAATCTAAATTAGTGGCAACCGATGCCGGCCGAAGAAAAATTCAGAAGATAATTCATTATTAAATTTATAATTGATAAAAATATCCATAAATTTTTATTTTGTTGCAAATAAATATTTAAATTACTTTAAATTGTAGAGAAAACGCGATATTTATTATTGGAATGTTAAAAATTTTTATAAATAGAAATGAAAACTGTCCACTTTAATGATTATTTATTTATGTTTAATAAGAAATAATTATTAGGAAAATATTACAAATATTGAATAGAAAAGATTATGTTGAAATATCACACCATAAAATAATTTAGAGTGGACCATTTGATAACATATAAGCTAGAGAAAAATAAGCAGAGAAATTAAGAAATATAATCTTTGAAGTTACGTTGAGCAAATAACATGTCCTTGGCCTCGTAGAAGGATTAAAATTAACAAATTGATGAAATTTTTAATATATTACAATATATGTTTAAATATATTTTAAAACAATGTTTCAGTCTAATATTAAAGCATTATTACAGCCAAGAGAATTATTTTTTTCTTGTTTTGTGAAAGACTGAACAGAATGAGATCCTGTGTCATCATCAAGAAACATATGGAAATGAAACACTATACAACAACACTATTTGCAATTGAATTAGAGAGCTTTACTCTGAAAGGAACAGTGAGTTTGATGACGAATGAAATTTACAACATCAAGCAGTTTCCAAATGGAAATTAGACGATTTTAAAAAAATTATCAAGAAAGAACTATTAAGTAAACTCAATGTGAGCAAGAAGACTGTACAGATCATTCCGGAGAGTATTGGAGTAAGAAAATTGTCAGCCATTTTGCTCAACACTTCCTGACAGCTGAGACACGTAAAAAGCAAATGCAGTATGTCATGAAAAAAGTGGTCATGTTGTCGTCACGGAAGCCTGTGAACCAGCACCTCTTTATTCTAAATGACAACGCACCAATTCCAAATGCTCACGGAGCAATGAGTGCAATCGACAAAAAAATTTTTGTCACTTGACGAAACACCGGAAACAAATCTCAAAAAGAATCTTAATAGATTCCTATGAGAAAAGTGAATTACTTGATATACTTGTTATAAATAAAAAATTTGTTACTGTATCGTTTATATTTATGTACAAGTCAAAACAGAGAATTTAAAGTCAGCATAATGCTTGAAAAAGTTAAACCTTGAATATATTACAATATATCTAAACAGATAGAGAATCTGTTTATTAAACATAAAGCAGAGAAATTATATTCAGCTTATAAGAGATTCAATGAAAGTGTATTAGAGAATACATTAATTGGCATCATTCTAATAGATGAGATTGACCAGCAAGTATTCTTACCATGGGAAACAAAAGTCGGCTCAGATGCAGTATGTCAGTGTATTAAAGAGTTCACAGCGGAAGCACTAGTGGATATTTTAGCAAAAAAATATGCAGAAGTTGAGAAAAACTATATGATAAAGATTAAGTTTAACAAGAAAATAATGTTCTCTCTATACCTCAGATATGAAGGAATCGAATACAAAACTAGTTATTCTACGGGATCAACTGTCATGTTCTGAGAAAAATAAATTAAAGAAGTTATACCCTATAACTTATAGGGCACCATTAAGTATAAACATACCTGTGATGAAGCGGAGAATCTGAAGATACCCACTAGACACCATACTTACTATGGAGTTCGACTCGGGATGTGAAGTTAATGATAGTCTTGAGACGGAAAAGTTCGATCCAATATCCATGCTCGAAAACATGTAGAATTATTGATATGAGGTTGAAGAGTGCTCATAAAGTTACTTCTCGTCGGAAGAGGATTACTCTTCGAATGTCAAAGAATAAATTTTAAATGGACGAGGAAAAGTGTTTAGATATCCACAAATATTTATATATCCACAAAGTACAATACAAATTCTGGCATTTTATCAAGCAATAATATAAAATCAATCAATTCTGAAAACACTTCTGCAATGTAATGTTGATGGATTAAAGCTAATGCAGGCAATTATCGAATTGAATTACGAAATATAACATCCATTTCCTAATTGTTATTCATTCTCAATTTTGATACTTTCTTCAACACATTCTTAGCCACATGGAAAAAAACAACATCAGATATTTCAGGAGACGCTTCTTTAACAGAATTTATATTGCTTTTTCACAATCTAATATTATTGTTCCGGGTATTAAATGTCCTATGTATTAACTGTCGTAAGATTAAGTATTACAAAGTTGATTTCTATATACTATAATTTTGTATTTCATTAATTTATTATTTTAAGATTACATTGTTAACATTACTTTACTTGAAGTATAAGAGTTTGATACAGCGTAAATAAAACGTAAAAATCGGTAAGAATTGTAAACATAGATAATTGTTTGTTAACTCTACTGTGAGATTTAATTCAATTTAGTGACATTTGATAATAGAATGAGAAGACGACGACCAGACAGATCAAAGGAAGATTACAGTTTTGTCAATTATAAATCTAACATTAAACGCTTTTAACAATAAGACCAATAGTCTTGTGTATATTTGCCATTTTTAATTTTAAATGTTTAAAGCTTTCAAATCCTTTTGATATACCTAATTTGTACAATTAAAATTTAACTTAGATAAATATAAATAAAAACAATGAACTGATTTAATAAATTGAAAAATACCATCAAAAGCAAATATTTGAAACATTTAATCAAGATAAAATTTCATACCAATGATAATATTTAAACCGGGGTCTCCAGCTTGGTTCTTGTAGAAAGCCATTTAGAGCGGTAGCCAAATTCACGAATCCGTAACACATCAAAAAGAACCTTAAATGAACAAAAATTATTTAAATTAAATAATGAAAATAATTTTTTTTAGAATAACTTAAAATATTTATTAAAAATACAATTTCCAAAATTTATAACACAAACAAATGGTAATTATTTTAACATAGGTCTAAGACTTAAATGGTGCTTTATGTAATATAACGTTTAAAAATAATAAATAAATCATATGTTAAAATCAAAATAATCAAATAAAAAGAAAGACTGTTTGTATAAATAAATTTTTAAAATTTTTTAAACAGATATTCCGGATTAGTATGACTCTAAATTAGAAATAAAATAAAATTTTAAACATAAAAAGTTGTTCTAAATTAAATGTATCTAAATTATGTTCACCTAAAATAGTGAAAAATAATTATATAATTATTTTTCAAAAACGTTTACATGTAATCTGGAAAAAAATGAAGAAACATTTGATTAAGACTTTTTCATTATTTCTGGTTAATAAATTGATAAAACTATTTGATTAAATTTTATTTTATTAATATTAAATTATCAAAACATAATTCTTTAAAAACACTAAATAATGAAGACCACGTCTCAAAATTTTGGCCATATTTTCCAAATAATTGGAATGATTATTCGACGATATCCGTTCTTACAATTTTTTATAGTGATTAAAAAACTTATTTTTAAAATTAAAAAAATGTATAAAAAAATTTCAAATACATTCCAGAATCGTGCAAATTGATAAATTGTTGTCTGTTAATTATAATTTTTCTTTAAAATCAGAACAAAACATTTATATTTTTAAAGAATTATTGAAAAAATATGTATTTAATATAATTTAATGAAAATTGAATTAATTTAAAATGCTTAGTTATGTTTACTTTGTTTTAGTTTAGATAATAGTTAAATAAATTTTTATAAATATAGTTAATTTGTCAACAAAAACAAACTATTTTTCATATAAAAATATTTATAAAATTCTAAGATTTAAAATATTGTATAACAACATATTGGTTAACATTTAAATTCATTTTTTATTTATACTTTCTTTTTATTTTCTCATTTAATAAGGCTAGAATTTATTTGTACTTAAAAATAGTCTAGGACTAAATGTTCTGTTTTAGAAATGTTTAGCCTCTATTTCAGTGTTCTTGGTCAATAGAATTTAGCAACGACGACACTAGAAAACTATTTTCCACTTTCAAACAGTTATAATGGTGCTTAATAATAGTATAATACAGTAACACTTAATAATAAAATAAAAGTTTTCAAGTCAAAAGTATATAATAGTATTATTAATTGTTTGTATGGATCTTTTAGCGGTAATTTTCTCCCACAAATAAAATAGAAGTTAAACATAAAGAAAAGAACAATATACTTAGAAATGAAAAAAAATAATACTTTATAAATTACAATTATGATATTCTATTATATATAAGATACACAATTAAAGTCATCAATAATATTTCAATAGCAATATTTACAGGAAAAAAAATCTTTCATAAACTCTATTCAATTTTAAGCAAAGTCTAAATTATTTGAAAAATCATATTTCGAAGGAATTTTTAATTTAAAACAACTTTCATTTCTTTTTTTAAGTTAAAATTTAAAGAAATATCGATCTGGTTCACCAGAGTTGACCATAAAACAGAGTTTATTTGCTGTTTAACTAAAATATTTATAACTTATAATTGTTAATGAACTGCAATCTCTCATTCAGATCCCTAGAAAATAGTTTATAATTCCCTCTAATAATGCAATTACAATTTTATAATTATACAATGAATCATCGAGTCAATATTTTCAATTTCTGATTGGTTAAACAATCAGAGCGAACATTGTTAGACAATGGTAATTTAAAATTTTTTTAATAATTTTTTAGATCGATTCAAATTTATTATTTCACGATTTGAATTTAATTACTGTAATTTTGACGAAACGATTATTTATATATATATATATTATTATTTATATATTTTTATTTTATTTTTTTTATTTTATATATATATTTTTTATTTTTTATTATTTTATATATTTTATTTATATATATATATATTTTATATATATATATATATATATATATATATATATATATATATATATATAT
>MQRK01253288.1:0-17213 GCA_001938485.1 Girardia tigrina | reverse complement strand
AGGTATAAAATTTCTCACATGTCTAGAAAAAAATTATTTTCCTCTTTTTAGTGCATTGGTAATGCTTGAAAAACGTGGTAGTTTTTATAAAAAATTTTTTTATTAATAATATTATTTTTAATAAACATAACATTATACATATAATTGTGAACAAACATGTAAAATAAAAAGAAACATTCTACTAATTTATCTATATGATTGCATATATTTCTCTTGTATTTACATTTCATTGTATTAACTTTTTAACATAATTTTCGCTTAATATTATCACATTATTAAAAAAAAGTTCATAAATTTGAAAGAGTAGAAATATCATCAATTCTTTTTTTACAGCAATAATAGACAAATAATATCAGTCTACAGCTTCCGTTCCGATGTCAAACATTCATCCGTTCCCTCCAAAAACAGCCATGAATCCATACAAAAAATTGTTGAATATATTAAAACAGTCGGTTGTTGTTGATTCTTCAACAAAAAATCAAAGACAATCTTTTTCTTAAGTGTTTTAGTATTAAAAAAATATGTGATTTTTTTAGTATTAAATTTAAATATTGCAATAATTTATTGAATTTCTAATTTACAATTAGAAAGAAATAATTTCATTAGTAAAAGAAATTGATACATTTGTATTTTTTGTTAGTTTTAATATACAAAATAAAATTTATCTTTATTTTACCATAAATTTTAATTTTTTCATTTGTCATTTATATTTTACAATTTTAAAACTTTAAAAATAAAATATTTTTTGAAAAAAGATGTCTTTTTCAGAATTTCTTATTATGTTTTTAATATTTAATTTTGAAATTTACAGAAATAAGTTATAATAAATAATATAAATTGTGAAATATATTTTCGACTTAAAAAATAAAAGTATGGGAATTGTTTCAACGAAAATTCAAACAGATATTATTCAGTACAGTCCTCAGGTCGTCCTAGATACTGAAGTGATAGCAGAGTCGTTGCTGTGGATTTGCTGCGGTTCATATTGAGCCCAATTTAAATTTGCTGTTAATATTATTGTTCGGTTCATCATTTTTAAATAATCGTCTCCGTCAATAAATAAAATCATAACACTAATAAAAAACTTTTTTCTGATAATTATTAAATCAAATAACGATATTTACTTTGAAAAATTGTCAATTGAAAATAAATTCGTTTAAAAAAATGAAAAAGAAATTGAACACAAAAAAAATCAATTCAGAAACAGTAAATTATTATTCGTTCGAAATTCAATAAATTCAGTAAATTTGCACCGAAGCCAACCTCGATTGATAAACAAAATTCATGCATCATTCGCCCAAAAATTAATATCAGAAATTCGTACAAATTCGTTTAAAACTTTCCTCACAAAAATTCGTATATATAAAAATATTTGTTTATTTGAAATTATTTAGTGACCTAAAACTGCGTTCATATAAAAATAAATTCAGTAAGCACAAATTCGTAATTGAAATTCATAAAAAAAGTAATTTTGTAATCACGCAGAATTTCGAAATGACTCACTCTGATTGGTCGACCAATCATTTTATTATAGAGATACAACTTAGCTAATAGATAATAAAGATTAATTAATAATAATAATCGCGATAATAAAAATAACACAACTGATAATAACCCGAACAAAGACGTTGAAAATTGAAACATTATTTGAATTAAACTCAGAATTTATTATAAACTAATAGAATTTATTTGATTTATTTAATTTAATTATTTTTTATTTAATTTTAAACATAAATTGTTTAGTTAATTTTTCATAATTAATTATATAATCATAATTATGTAACAGACGTAAGCAATTCTGGAATATTTGCAATTTAACAAACAAAAAAGAACGATTTGAATTCAAATTAAAGATCGTCTTTTAGGCAAAGAGAAGGAGAGAATATTTACAAATAAATAAAGATAACGAATATAATTCAATTTAAAATTCCGAAACAGTTATAATAAATATTAATAAAATACGAATGCTCTTCATAAAGGACTTCCGAAAATATATTTTACCATTAGAAATATTATTCTAGCAGAATGATTCATGTCATTAAAAATGAGTAGAATATAATCAAAACAATCCAAGTAAAACAGCCCATTTATTTACAAATCAAATAAAAACTGTTAATATTTTAGCATTGTTTCTGATATATTGGAAAATATATAAGAAAATCAATTTAATTTCAATAATGTATTGGGTTAAAAGATAAGTAAAGGCCGTTTTTTAATTTAAAAAAATAATAAGTTATTTATTCGCTAATAGATTATCCGCGCTGTAAACGACTTTATCCCAACGTTTAGTAAATTTTTCGATCAGTATGTTAAGAGAACTCACACATTTGGCAGAACATTTATTACATACACAATTCTGATCATCTTTATGACGATCAATAGTATTACTTTCCCTTAATTCCATCACTCAATGTTTTAATACTTCTCCTTACAATCTGAACTAACTTGAAGAAAGTTATTTTATTTTAAATATTTAATTTAAATTTTATTGGATAAAATAAAATTACTTTTATAATTATTTTAAAACATTAATTTGATTTTAATTATTTAAAAATTTACAAAAATAAAATCAATAAAATTATTTATATATTACAATAATAAAAAATAAAATTTTGAATATTAAATCTAAATTAAAATAAATTAGTTTCAGATAATAAGAATTAAAATATTAATCATCCATCTGATTAGGAGAGACACAATCCCAAATCAATACACAACATTTAAATATGCAAGCACTACACAAAAACATCCACACATCAAATATTCCTCATACAGTCAGAGATAGAAATCTCCCTGTCTCAGTTCGAAAAATTCGTCCAACAAGATTACCATCCCACATCATAGTTGCACGTAACTCCATGCAAAGTATTCAAAAGCAAACGAAAGAAGTAAAAATAGGAAAGTGAAAGTTTGCAAAATATGGTGGATGAGGCAGTAATTTCCATTTAAGCATTGAGTTGTCTAAAGTCGTGAGCAGGAGAACACCATATTCTTGATCAGGTTGTTAAGACAATGCATCTGTTATAAATAAAACTCGGTGTTCATTGTTTGGTTTAGATCAAGTGAATAATACTTTATAATGAATAACGTCTTTCCAGTCCCTCAAACGAATCACATCCTGTTTTGTTTGTGAAGATTTTTTTCTAACAGTGTTCCAAGTTTATTTGTCCCAAACCACTTTTGTGGTCTTTAAGGTTGACATGTAGACACCATTTTTCTTCACCCGTAACTATTCGTGTAAAGAAAAACCTTTTTGCGTTCATGAGTTTAGCTATGATAAGCAAGCAAGCTGGCCGAAGTCGAGGATCGTTGGTTTTTGATTTTTTCGTTCAGAAGATGTGGGATCCAAGATCCGAGTTTTCAAAATTTCCTTATAAACTAAAGACGTCGACAAGTGGTTTAATGCACGTCTTAGTGAAAAGTTGATTCGAACAGTCTTTATCAAAATCCTTTAGTCGTCCAGAAAGAGTACTATCTTCGACTTTAAAATTTTCATTTTTGAATTGAAAAAATTTTTTTTCCGCAGTTCGTTTAGGCACTGAACATTTCTCATTCAATTGAAAAATCTCTCTGGCACAGCTTCTGTAGCATCGAGGCATTGGTTAAACGCAAATATTAATGTATTGAAAATGCTTATCTTTGTAAACTTGACACTTAACTTTAAGGATCATCAGTATCCATTGATTTTAGACTGGGAGCAAATGTGATACTGTCGTCAAACGGAAATATACAAAGTTGTTTCATTTGTTGAATTTCCAAACAAATCTTTCATTAGCGTTACTTTGTTTGTTAAATAAATGTTTCAATTGCGTTAATAGTTGATTACGTAAAGCATCGTAGATAACATGCAATGTTAATCTTCTGTTCAGAAATGTGGCACTTCTCAAATGATAAAGATGTGCTGTCGATATAAGAATTCCTTATGTATTTAATTTTTAGATTTTAAAATTAACGTGAACTGACAAACGTTTTCAACATGTTAAAATGACATAATTATTCATCGGTTATATAATCACAACTTGTATTTAACAAGGGATTTAAGACATTTTTATTAGCAATCACGTTGAAATTAAACTGTTATCCTTAGTTCCTCAAACGAACTTTGCCTTTACTATTAATAAGATTCCTCAAATATTAAAATATTTTGTTGATCAAATAAAACAGTTTTAATGTTTTCATTTTGAATTTTTTTGAAATATTATATTTTTTTATTACTGAAAAGTTGTAAAAACAGTAAAATTAAAAAACATTATCAATTATTAACCTAGTAATAGAGGTCTATAAAAGCCTGGAATCGCAGCAAATTCTGTTAAATTATTATCATTAAAGAATTTACAAGCTTCGTCTGATTCTTTGGTTTTATTGCCACAATAAATTCTTTGTAAAGGTCCATCGATATCTTTGGTACATCTGAAAGTATTATTAGCACTCTTATCAATAACGACCTTGCTAGTCAATAGACGATCCCCTAACATACACACCCTGGGTTACAATTAATTTGAATTCAATAAATTCAATATTACTTAGGAGATCTATTAGGATTTGCTACAAAAATCCCAATGTATACACATAAAATTGAGCAGAGAACACAAGCTAAGCTTATTGTTGAAAATTTGCTGACGAATCTAATTCCAATGAATACACAACTCATCATAATACAAAGTAAAATCACTCCATAAACTCTCGTATTTTGAAACATGGCATATTCATCATTTTCAATTGGTCCAAACAATGATGCGTCTGGAACAATATATTTCTAAAACATACTGTTTTATCATTACCAACGAAAAATAAAAAAATTACTAGTAATACTTCAATTGCACCAATAATATACATAGCTGCAGCAACCGTGGTACCAAAATAGAATAAAATACCAACGGTGCCTCCAAATTCAGGTCCCAACGATCTACTTATCATAAAGTATGAGCCACCAGCTGGGACCTTTCCATTCGTTGCAATGGCGGACATACTCAATACTGTTAGCATTGTCTGACAAAAATTTAGTTTGATAATACATTTCCAAATAGATTCAATTTTTTTATTTTTTTAAAATAATACAACACAACTGATATAATGATGCATTCAACCAAAACCTTTACTTATTTAATACAATATAAATTAATTATCTAATTTCATTATTTATTTGTCCGGAAAAGAGTTTGGTAATATAATTTGAATCTACTTACAAATTATTAATGCATTATTCATATTTATTAACACTTTGAGGGCGGTGACATTCATATGTAATACTCATATGACGCAGACGTCTGCGTCATGTCGCACTCAGTGTTAATAGATAAAAAAAATCATGCAGATATAATCTCTGTCTTTCAGGATTTTTTGTTGTCCTGAAGCCTTTCTTGAATAGAAGTATCTAATAATATGGGTTAGAGCCGACCCGAAAATATAATTTATCTAATTAATTTTTTCATCTAGTAATTTTATAATTTATGATTCTATTTAATCTTTTATTTTTGGTACAATGCGGCATTCTATAATTAGATATAAATATTAATATTTTAAAGTAGTAAAATAAAAAAAATTTTATATCCATTCTTTATGATTTACTAGTAAAACTTTTAATCGGTTTACTCGACTTTATTATTTTTTTGCGTAATATAAACTACTTATAACTTATTAGTAGATCTTTTTATACTAATGTTGTTCAGGAACTCTGATGGGGCCGTTTTTTTCAAATTTTGAGACTCTATAAAGTTTCTTTTGAGCAAATTTTCACATTATCATTTATTGTAATCGAAAATGAGTAAGTGTGCAAAGTTTGAAGAAAATTGATTGAGTAAAAAGCCTTCAAAATTAGATTTCTAATTCCAACGATACACATACACACACCCATATATATATATATATATATATATATTAAGAAAATAAAGAAAAAATAACATTTTAAAAGTTTTTTATTTTGCAAAACATGTTACGGCATCATCAGTTGTGAAGTAAATTTAAAATTACAAGTCATTTATATGACACATTAACTATTACGCAATTAATCTTTTTTTAAATTAATATTAAAAGATTTTAATATGACTGGATTTAAGCATGGTTTTAAATGCTTTATTAATAATGGCTCAGTGATTATCCTCTCTTGATGTGTCAAAATTTTTGTCTTCAAAACTGTAAATTCAGTTTCATAGTTAACTTTATCTCTATTTCTGCATTTTTAATGTGATTTAGAATCCAGCTATTCCTACTCAATTGAGTGTGTTCAGCTATTCTAGTGCGGAGATGACGATTTCTTTCTATAAATCGTTTCTATATATATATATATATATTTATATATATAGAAAGCATGCTAATAAAAAGAATGGAAAAAGGACATGTGTGATACAATTTAGGTATCCAAAGATTTTTAGGATTAGTGATATGCAATATACCAAATTCCCATAGTCAAGTAATGGGTTGGATTACGAATACAATTTCTCTAACAGAATTTGACCCCTTAAATTTATCGATGGGAATATGAACTCATTTTAGTATGAAACCACATACACTTCTAACAGTCGTTCGTGACTTCTTTCTACAATTAGACAATGATAATAAACAAACGTTCAACCACATTAAGACCTTGCTAAACTGTCGCATTGTCTCCGTTCTAAACAGATGAAAAATTAATATTAGTATTATACAACAGATATGGGAAGACCTAGAGTGTCATGTGATTCAAAAACAAGACAATTTGCTCAATTGAAAAAAAAGAAATAACCTAAAAAATCAAAAGGTCAACGCTTGCTGACTACTATTATATCAGTAAATTTTTTTTAATTCCAGAAAACAAGTATTGAAGGATGTTTAAACAATAGTATAAACTGAAATAAAAAACCAAGTTAAAACAGTCAGATGAAAAATTTATATTGGTAATCCTATAATTTTTAGTTACAGGTAACGTAAAACGTATTTTCATGTAATTTGCAATTAAATGAGAAAAGTTACAAGCCGAAGCCATATATAAATGGAAATCATCAAAATATTTTACGTATCAGGGACCTAGATTTTCATTTACATAAACTAAACAAATTTTAAATAATGTCTAAAATAAAAAAAAACTTGTCTTCCATAATGGTTATTTATCATTTCGAGTACATTAAATAATCCCTTTATAATCATCTTCTTGCAGCGAAACAAAATGAAGTACTTAGATTTCAAAAGTTAAATTAAAAATCCTTAGACATGTTTTTCGTATTTATATCTATCCATATTCTTTCTACTTTTTCATTAATAAGATAAGTGACATTCCATATTTAAGACATCTAGTAAATTAATTCAACTGTATCATACATCTTTAGTAATAATATTAAATTACAAAACATCAACTATCAAATGATTATTCGGTCTTGCTCATTTCATCTTCTCTTAAGAAGTTATTGTAAAAAATAAAAATTAATATTTTATATTAACTCAGCACTTACCAGGAAGAAACCAATTTTTGCTTTTATGAAAAAGTAATTCAAGCTTAAAAATAAGAATCAAAGAGTCTGAACGGTAGAAGTGGATTATGAGATCGCTACTACACAGATAAAAGGAATACAAAATGTCGCATTTTGCGCATTATTTTATCCGTGCAGTAATATATTTATGATTTAATGTATAAATTTGATGACAACAACGCGAGAAAGGTAATGAGGGTTTGTTCTTTAATAATCAACAAAGAATTCTGTGGAACAGGTATGCTCAATTTTCGCTTGTATTTTTCCGTAATTTCAGGTGAAACGTCTTTCAATTTAAGTACCCTTACATACCCTAAAAAGTTAATAATTGAAAGTCAATACAAAACAGTAAACAACAATATAATATTTTGTAAATGGTATCTCATAAAAAATGCTAAGTAAATGTTTTGATAAATTTTATGGAAAATGTCACATCAAAAATTTAAAAAATTTAGGTTTTATTTATTTTAAATAAATTTAATAATTAATTTATTACTTATAAATTATTTAACAAAATGTTTTAATTCTAATTGTGTTTTGTAAATAACATCGAAAAACGTTTTCCTTGATTTTCAATTTTAATTATTCGAATTTCCCAAATCAAATAATTACAAATAGAATGAAAAAGATTTCAATGGAAATAATTACATAGTTATTTAATTGTATCTAATTTCAAGGATTTAAAACAAAATTAATTAGGATAAATTTGAAGAAACAGAATTTTTAATTTAAAATTAAATAATAATAATATAAGGTAAAATAAATTTTAACTTAGTTCATTTTTATAACCTTAATAATAGAAAATTAGGTTGAAAATTATGTTATCTGTGTCATAATAAAAAATTTAGTCAGATTTACAAAAACCATTCTATGAAGGATTTTGTTTCACTTTGTATTAATATAAGTTAATATAATTGTTAATATAAGTACCTTGTAAATACCTTGTTAATATAAGTACCTTGAACTCGAGTGCCAAAGAATATTAAATGTATTTAAAAAAAATGTTTCCAAAATGTTCCAAATATATATCCAAAAATGTTTCTTACAGCTACGAAAATTCTTATTTTTTATTAAATTACGTATTACACTACAACGCTGCCCTATCAAAAGTTTTCGGTCAGAAGCATATTTGACTCTTTTCTGTTGTATTATAAGTTTATTGAGAAAGTCATCTAAAATGAAAGAATTATAAGGCTGTCATATTATCAGTATATTGAAATGATAAAGTTTATACTGTTGCTGGCCTTCCTATTGGTTGTCTATAAATAGATTTCATAGAAATGATATTGCATGAAGCCTTTTTCTTTTTCACTACTATTACTAAGCATGACATTACGAAAGGAGCTTAATGACTTTGAAAAGAACATTATTTATGGCGGACATCTGTGCAACAAATCATAGAATAAAATTGCGCAGTAACTGGTCACACCAAACAAAAATCATTTCATTTCTCCGAAAGTATCGCAGCACGTACAGTCATGTGAACAAGAAGCGATCTGACAGACCGAAATGTTCAGGAAATCGTGACCAACGACAGCTTGTTCGACTTGTAAAGCAGAACCGGTGCATTCCCTTGGCGCAGATCACTGCTGAGTACAACGCAGGCTACACACAGGCAAGCATGTCTACAGTTCACTGAAATCTGCATTCCTTGGGTTTCTACGGGACAGTATGTGCAAGAAAACCATTTATTTCAGAAACCATTCACATGCGGCGTCTTCGTTGGTTCAATGCCAGACATATCTGAACTCCTGCTGATTGACAGAAAATTATATGGAGCGATGAGTCTCGTTTTACGCTCTTCCATTCCGATAGACGACAATTTGCATGACGGCGCAGTGATGAACAATTCCATCCTGATTGTTTTCTTCCAACAGTCAAGTACGGCGGCGGCTCCATAATGTTTTGGAGTTACTTCACAATCAATGGTACTGGCCCATTGATCAAGTGTACTAACAACATGAATTTCATGGAGTACCGAGCAATCCTTGAATATGAACTGCTTCCATTCCTCCCAGAATCAACTTTATATATATAAAAGTAAGCTAATAAAAAGAATGGAAAAAAAGAACGCCATTTCTAAAAAAATATTAAATATTTCTACAGTTTTTCTGTTATCATCACATCACTGATTATGTGCTTTAATCAATTGAATTTAGAAACCTATTTTAGAAGGCCTTTTACTCAATCAATTTTATTCAAACTTTGCACACTTACTCAATTTTTGATGACAATAAATGATAATGTCCAAATTTGATCGAAAAAACTTTTAAGGTCCCAAAATAAGAAAATCGGAAAATTTGAAGTTCCAGAACAATATTAATTGAAAGGGATCTACTTATAAATTATAAATAGTTTAAATTAAATTTTATTTTTTTTAAATTACTTTAATTTGTTGGATTAACAAAATTTTTTTATTCAATTTCTGTTTGGTTCATTACGCACTGATCGACTGTGATGACACGAGCCTCACTACAAATCGTGGCTGTTGTCATTAAACACAAGGGGACACACGCACATGCGTACACATACACACTGACACACATACACAATTGCATTCACACAATATTCTACTAAACATAGCCAGACAGCAATGGTACTAGTGAGCTACCAGCAGCACTGATAAGTCATGATCGTTGCCCACAAATGCGACAGGTGCCCTTCTCTGTTTCATTTTAAATAAGTGTTGTTGAAAATTTCGCATTTTCATTTTTATGTCCTTTTAAAATTGAAAACAGAAATTTATTCAGAAAAGAGATTCGATTTTATTAACTTTTTGAAAAAAAATTAACTCTATTCCCGATTTTAGTAGTTTATATTAATTTTTATTGCGTTTTTTTAATTAAAATTTTTTAAATTTTAAAATTTTTGTTGGCAAATAAATTTTTTTAATTTACTAGTTTTTAATTTTTTTTGTACATTTTGATAGCTTATTTGTAAGAAATAAATAATACAATTAGCCCATGTTATATCGTTCTTGGTAAATAAAAAGAATAAATGCTCAATACATCTCCACATATTTAGGAAATATTTTAAAACTCTATTCGGATAAAACTAAAACTGTTTGATAAAATTTTACATATGTAAGAGATGAACACATTAAAAAACGTTATCTGAAAAACGCCTTTTTAAGTTACTATACGCAACAATAGAACATTTTTTTCAATTGCTATAAATATAATCTTTGTATTTCTCGCATATCTGTAAAAAACTGAAGTAAAATTATTTGCATGCGTAATAAACTGTTTCTAATGATATTTTGCATTGTTTTTTTCTAATCCTTAAAATTATATTTGGGGCAACAATATCGTGTTTTTCATCTGACCATAGAACATCCAGCAATTTTTAGTCAAACTTTATTTCATTTAAAATTTAGGTTTGATATAAAAAAATAATTTGCATAGTGTCCAAAATTAATAAATTTACGTATAGTTAATAATATTATGTAGGTGGAAAGATCAAAATTTTATTAGGTAGAGCATGGATGAACCACTGGCACTAACAAAACATTTATGCATGTATTATCCGCCTGGTATATACAATTAGCAATTAAATAGCTTCACTTTTTTATTTTATTCTTTTAATATATAATAAAAAATTCTCTCTCATTTTTCGCACTTTAATTACATTAAACCCTAAAGCTATTTAAAACATTGTTTTAATTTCATCTGCAGTTCGTTGACTAAATTGTTTTTCCTGTAAATATTGACGATTTAATATATATCTTAGTTTATTAGTGTAAATACATTACTTTGTATATCTAATTGTATACGTTTAAATACTTAGCATACATTTGAATAGAATGCAAGTTGAATCAATGTCATATTTCAAAGAATATATTTCTATTTCAAAGAAAAATACGTTTTTTTAAATGAAAAACAACTTAAAATCTTTTTGATTATAAATAATTTATTTACTATAATCTTCTTTAAACGCAATAAAAGAATAAATACGGTCAAAATATTTTGGAAACCTTTAGTAACATGAGGAAATGTTGTTAAAACCGTTTAAAGAACGAGTTTTTTTTTTGTCAAATTAGGTTGCGGAAAGATTTGAGAGAGACTGATTTACAGTGGAACTGAATGTACAATGAAAAATAATCATGCATATAAAGTTGAGTTTTATCGATGTTACCACTCGTGTTGATTACAGAGACCAGTCGTCATCTCAAAATATAGATTAGTAAGCATTCACTGCAAACTCGATTGAGTTAGGTTTTGGATTATTAAAGCTTTAGGAATGATATAACAAGCATTAATTTGAAAAGATGAGTTTTATATCCTTCAAACTAACATTGATTCAGATGTTTAATTGTCAAGACAATATTTTTGAAGTATGGTTACCGAAATATTGTTAAGTCATCGTAAATCATTCTTGAATGTATAATGAGAATTATTAATTGAATTAATTGAAACATTATTAAAATGCATAATTAAGAATTTTTGTCAATGAAAGGATAATTACTGAAGCACTGCTAATTAATAAACCTAGTTTAAATGTGCAAAGTGATTCGTCCAATCATATTAGAGTATTCTGCCGTAATGGTCTTCTGACTATAAATATAACAGCTATTTACTTTATCACAGAACTGAGGATGTGACAAAAGTGCCAAATCATGTTTCAAATAAACATTTTAAATTAAAACGCCTCTATTATTTTTTATCATTAAAAGTACCATTTGATAAATTGAATTTGAAAAATATTATATATATAAAATATATAATATTTTCTTTATAATAGTTTTCATCTGAAATTTCTTTTTTGTTAATTAATAATTCGGTTACAATTTATTTTCTCATTTAATAAAAGATAAATAAAGAAAATTCCCAATTGCAATCACTGATTAATTAATTTTAGATAAAAATCAACTTGATTAAGCTGCGGGCAAATTATGGAATGAAGGAATAAACCAATCGAATATCGGTGGAATATTGAAATAATCGATTGATAACAAATAGATCGAATGATGGATTTATGACTATCCGAGTTGTCAAGGAAATTAAATACCATTAAACTCAAGAAGCGGTTGAGAAGAAAAAAGAATCTTTAATAAATTAGAAATACAATCACATTTTTCTTTAATAGAAGAAAATATTTTTCCCATTGAAAACGATAATAAATTGAAATCCGACGATCTTAGAATGAAGAGACAAAATTATTACTACAATTTGATATATTCATTGATTAGTTTTGTAAAATTTATATATAATATATTTATTGGATCAGAATCAAAATTCCCCCTGGGGGAAATTTAAATTTTGATAAACAATTTAAATGTATAAGATAAAATACATAATAAATTATAATATAAAAAATTATAATTCATAAAATGATATTTATAATCAAATTAAATATCCAAAATATAAGAGCATGCATTACAAAGATATTACTAAGAAATAATTGATCCTGCCTTTGCATTCAGGTTTTAGCCAAAAAAAACTTCATCAGACAAGTCGGAATTCTTAGAACAACTATGAAGTGTCCATTGTTTTTCTTTTATGTACAAGACGTTGCATATGACAAAAGATTAAAGAGTATGTACATGTTTAAATAAGCAATGTTCAAAATATAAAACCACAAGCAGCATTCGAGACGAAGGTTTTTTTAAAAAAACAATTACTTTTTTTTTAGAATAGAATTTTCTAAAAATAATATAATTCAGGGTTTTTAAGGCCCTTTTCGGTGTACAATGTACATCCGAAAATTTGGCTATTATAGTTAGAGCATGGGTTCGTTAAAAAATACACACACTGCTATTCCACCCACTCTCCTTCTCGCACATACACGCTCCTACAGAAGGTAATTTATAATTGTATACTTATTTAATAAGTATAAGATATTCTTTTGTTCTTAACCATTTAAATCCAGGGTACATGTGTGATATAACAATTTTTGAGTAAAAATAAATATGTTATACTGCACTCCCACATCTTCTGTTTCACCCGGCTGGAAACCTTAAAAAACTCTGTATGAATATTTTCTCAAGAACAACAATGTTTAAACATTATAAATGAGTTGGATTGTGGAAGGGAAGGTTAAATAAAATTTATTCACGTTTTTAAATTCTATACAAAGTTTATTTTGAAAATAATCAGATTGTACTTGGTGGTGAAAGAATTAATGTTAATGTTAATGGATCTTTGTTCACACATAAGCTTAATAAACACAGGGGAAGAGAAACATCATCTGATCACCGATCAGCATATGCGCTAAGTTATTTCTTGTTAATAGTATGTATGAGATTAGTTATTGGAAACACTTTTTCCTAATATTCAAGAAAACGTTCGAGAAGATTCATTTGTTTTAACCGCTGCTTGAAGATAGTCTGGATTAAATATTACCTATGGTATATTAAATCATAAATTCAATTTTGTTGAGATAAAACATGTGATCATACTCAACATGTTGAGTCTTATTTGACAAAGCTGAAAGATAGACAAAAGAAAATGAAAGATATCGATGGTAATTTAATTAACAAATATTAATGTTCTTGTAAGTGTTAGAATAACGTACTCCTGTGATCAAAAAGTAAGGCATTAGGAAGACAGGTAATTTTTTTTCTAGGTTCGTCGGACTGTCTATAAGATTTTCCCAGCGTCTGTTAGTAAAAAAGTTTAATTATCTCCGAGTTATATTTGTTTTAGTAAACAACCAAAAGTGAATTTTGCGATCTTTACAATGGGTAACTTTGTTGATCAAAGAACTTGCATCACATTTTGTTTGCAGAACAAATATTCTTGTGCAGACACGTTGCAAATGTTGCGGAATGCCTTTGGTGATCACTCTATGGCAAAAAAAAGCGTTTATAAGTGGTACAACGAGTTCAAAGTGGGCCGAAAACGCGTTGAAGACAAACCGTGCTCTAAACGACCATCAACGTCTACCGACCAGAGCCACGTCAAAAAAATCAAAGATTTGGTGCTTGAAAATTGTCAATTGACAATTACAGACTTAGCTGATAGTGTTGGAATATCATTTGGCTCAGCCCAAACCATTTTGAAGGATGTCTTGTGTCTCAAACGCGTGAAGTCTAGATTGGTGCCAAAATCACTAAATTTTTTGGAACAATAGCGTCGCGTTTATGTGTGAAACTTTTCTGTCTGACTTGTAATGCATCATTCCTCAAGACGAGACTTGGATTTACGCATACGACACTGAAACCACCGAATTATCCAGCGCATATCGTGTAAAAGATAAAGCAAGATCGAAAAGACCAAGGCAAAGTGAATCGAAAATCAAGGTCATTATAACAGTTTTCCTTGATTATCGTGATGTGGTGCAATATGATCTCCTTCCACCTATCCAAACTGTCAATAAAGAATATTATTTGAGTGTTATGCATCGTTTGCGTGAAGCTATTCGTCTGAAACGGCCGGAATTATTGGCGAAAAACTATTGGTTACTTCATCACGATAATGCACCATGTCATACTGCATTGGTTCTTCGAAATTTTGCGAAAAAAATTTACTCATATCGTTCCGCAACCATTGTCCGCCTCATTTGGCTCTGTGGACTTCTGGCTATTCAGCAAACCCAAAGGGCCAATGCGGCGACGCCATTTTTACACAATTAAGGAGATAATCAACGATTCGAAGAAGCTTTTACAGGCTATACCGGAAAAAACTGCTACAAGGACTAGAAAGAGTTGGCAAAAGTGCGTTTTATTGAACGGGGATTACTTTAAAGGGAATGAAATTGATTTGGAAGAATAAATACAGAATTTACATTTTATAAAAAATTCACTATACTTTTTGATCACAGTAGTATTTAAGATATTATGAATTTAAGATACTATGAATTTTAATTAATAATTTTTAGTTTTTAATTTTTGTTTTTTTTTACTTTTTCACATATTTTTCTATTTTTTTATTTTTTGATGTAAATTGGGAGAAATTTTGATTTTGATAAATTATTATTTTAATAGTTAATTAAAACAAAAATGACACAAAATTAAAACACAGTTTTCATCACAATATATTTTCTCAATTTTATTTATCTATAACTTTTTGTGTTAAATAATATTAATAAAAAATATATTTGTTAATAAAAGTTTCTTTGCAGTTCTTTTTAATCATAAATGAAATTGTGAATTTTTATAGAAATAATTTCGGTTTGTGAGCAGTATATCGTAAAAAAAGATTTTCTTTTTTAATTGCAAATTTATTATTTATGTTACATAAAATCAGGAAACTTGCTTGATTCAGTGAAAATTTAAAGTTTTCAATTAAAATAGAAAATTAATGAAAACTAAAAATAACAATATTCAAACCATAAAATTCCAGCAAATTTGACACAAGTAAAATAAAAAGAAAGAAATTTTAGCAAGTAAACGAAGAGATTATATGAACAATGCATTCGTTCATAATCAACGAAACATTAACATAATCTGATCTTTCTGACATAAAGTTCTCAAGTTACAGAAATACACCTTGCTTGTAAGTATTATCCCTCTAAAAGTAAAATATTTTCTTACCCTCAAAAACATTGCAATCATTGTGACAAATTTTAGGAAAAACATTTTATAAATACAGATATTTGGTTAAAAGTAAAAGTAGTCATGTTATTCATAATTATTTTTATTTTTTGATTGATTTATAAATTTTATAATTAATAAAATATTGATCTTGCGATCCTTCATTGTTATGTGTTGATGTTATAAAATAGATCCAAAGCGATTGAATAATAAATTCGCAGGGAATTGATCAAATCGTAATTGAAAAGAAAAAACACTAAATTTTATTTAATTTATATTATTAAAACAATTAATTAAAGCAAAAGAGAACAAATTATTGCTGATCGACGAAAGATCGAGTTCCGAACCTAAAATTCCTAAATAGAAATAAAGAAGAAGTAAAAGAAAGAGTTAAATAATTTAAATAAGATTCATATTTTAATGCAACAATAATACTTATTGGACAAAATTGAAACTATCTAAAGATATAAAGAGAGAAAAATTTCAAAACTTGTATTGAAATTCTAAAGTTTCATCCCTCAACAACTGTTCGAACAATTAAATTAAATAAATATCTCTATCTGAGACTGAAATAATGAATGTGAATAGACTTTTTTTTGTGATTGACTCCAAAATTGTCTACAATATCCTGGAGACAATCTGGCGGTATCTATATCTATACTAGTGTTTTTGATAATCCGACTTAAACTTCATATCGACTCGAAATTTATTCATAACGGTCTGAGTTATACGAGAAACTGTTGTTTCATTATTCTAAATATTTCTTTAATTGTTGCTCGAAATTGTATTTCAACAGTATAATATAAACTTATATGTATTATAAATATGAGGTAACCAAATAAGTTCTTTACGTTTTTCTTTTTTAACATATTATGCTATCCTTCCAACAATTGAACTTGATTGTAACGACATGTTTCCATATATATAATAATTTATCAGTTAGAAAACGTGTTTAAACAAATTTATTTTACTCCGTTGAAATGTTTACTCGTGTTTGTTTGTTGTATAGATTTAAACTCGGCTTCAAGGCAACAGAAGCTTCACGAAACCATGGAATTAAAGATACACGAATTAGTAAACTTAGTAGATGGCTCCCACACGAATTTAATTTACACCAATACAAAATACAGGAATTGACTATCGTACCTCAAAAGTGAGTCTTTTTGATTCAAATGTTAACTTGTTATAAAAAATATACAACGTACTCGAATGTGAAGAGACTTCATCACTGTTTATCGTCGAAGGAACCATTAGCACAAAGTTCTTAACCCCATTTAACATTTAAATAAATTTTATTA
>MQRK01253285.1:0-18921 GCA_001938485.1 Girardia tigrina | reverse complement strand
AATTTATGTATGGAATATTCTAGGTGTGATCTTTGTATTGTTGTGTAATAGGTCACGACCGAAATAGTGTGTATGGTGAAATGAATGAGTGTATGTTTGACCCAGATTGATGACGGCATTAATCAATATATAGACTGATGATATTCTTCATTTTATTGTCTTTAAATATATATTATGACAGTCTCGAAGTCTTCTAACATAACTGACAAAGGGAGTTGATATAATAGAATCATTTCAGAAACATTAATAATCCAAAAATGAAATTCCTTAAACAAATTATTAAAAATAATTTTTTAATAATTAACTTTCTCCCAATTATGATTGTTTTCGAAATGATTATGACTTTCCTGACATTCTCGACCATAAATTCTAAAATTCATCACCATAAATGTTATTGTTCTATGTTTTTGTGTACTTCTAAATACAAATAGGTATCAAAAATCTAAACTATCATAATATAAAGGCTCAAAATTTATATTAATATAACATTTAATTTTTTTATTCCTGTAAGCCCGCTCCTGATGACCTATGATGAATAATAAGAAGGATTTTCGTTTAGGATATTCAAAAAATCGACAGAGAGCGCTGCAATGAATATTCCACCAGCGGTGTCAAAAATGATGGAGGTTATTGATTAAAGACAACACTTCTATTTATTTATGTTGGTAGAATACAATCAATGAATGGGACTTTGATGTGATGCAGTTACACGAATTGAGTGATTCGCATGAATTGAAATACCTCACGGTTTATCTTTTTCTCAATCACAATATTCTTCGAAAATATAAAGTTTCTTCGGATATTCTCGAAGAATTCCTCGATCAAATCGAGATCGGATACAGTCGTAATAATAATCCATTTTATAACGCGCTTCACGCGTGTGATGTTCTTCAAACCGTTCATTATTTCATTCACAGCTTTAGTCTCAAAGTTGGTTCTGTTTTTTATTATATGGTTTATCGATCAAATTTGTTAACATTGCAACCGGTTTCGTTAACTATATATATTTTTAAATTTATAAATTAACATTTTTATAAAATATCATTTAATCATGTTAAATAATTATCATCAACAAAAACCAACAAGCTAAAATATAAACAGATCAGACAACGATCAGAGTGAAAGAACCCTAATAAAGTCGGGTGTTCAAATACCATTTTTACAAGGATCTGAAGAGCCAGTAATCACCAAATTACACGAATGTCCCGACTCATAGGATCATATTGGGATACATTGCAAGATCATAAAACAGAAAAGAAATCAATGAATGAAAATTTTGAACAATTTTTTAAGTAAATTTTGATTGACAACATTCTTATTCTTTTAGTTTATATAATTTTAATTCATTTTTTATACTTTTTAAATGAGTGTATAATTATAGGGTTAATTACCTTTTTTATAATTTTTATAATTTAGCTGCAATTTAAATTTAGTTTAAAAAAGTTTCATAAAAAGTAATTTTAATGATTACGAAATTGATTAAAACTAGGGTTGTCATTTTATTCGAATTTGCAAAAAATCGAATATTCGAATATTTGAAAGAAATAAGTTTCGAATATTTGAGTATTCGAAAATTTAAAAATTAAATTTGAAACAGAAGACTAAGTATTAAAAAAAGTTTTTAGTGGTTTGAAGATGAAGGTTTCATGCAAAAGGTATCTATATAATAATGATATTTCAAGAACAATTATTTTGTTTCTTAATTTTGTTGCAAAATAACCAGCCATGAAGAAAGTCTTTTCTGATGCAGTAGACATGGGTTTAACTGTCAATATAGCTTGATAAATTAATTCAAGTCTTTCTGATTTTATACTACCCGTACTTTCCAAAAGTTTTATGTCTTTCTCAATTGGAATATCTGTTGTTGTTTCGGGTTTGTTGAAAGTATTAATAAAATTTTGCAAATTTTTATAATAACTTGGCTCCTATATCATTTTTACGTCAGGATCTGTGTTAGCAAGTTTAGTATGTTCAACCATCTCTTCACTACCATTGAAGAGTCTACTATTCGATGAATTACTTTTTCGATGAATATATTTTCGATAAATATGATTTGTGTGAATGTGCCTAATCCCAATACAAGATATTAAAATTGATTTGATAATTGTATTTTATTGAAATTAGATTTTTTCAAAATTATTGTATTTTCAACTTGAAACTTCAAAAGATAAAGAATAATAAATATTTATTTCTGTATACTGATGATTAAAACTTTGTTTTTATATTCCGAATTAGTGGTTCTTTTTAGAGACGCGCGTTCTTTCAATGTATTTTTATACCAGTTGTTCTATTTATTCTAGTGCTACAATTTCTTGAAAAATCAAAAAGATTTGTCAAATATTGCGAGGTTAAATGTTAAATAGATGAGTTATGCAAGTGTAACCTGAACACCGTGGGTGTGTGAATAGGGGGTAAAATGTGTAGACATCATAGCTGAGTTAAGATGGACAGTACAATTTGAAATATTTGAGCAATGAGACACAGCAAGATACATCTGTATGCGATTATCAGAGAGTCAGTGTGTATGATAAATGTATGGTTGTGGATAAAGTAATATATTTTTTATGTATTGTTTATTTAATATGTTTATTGAAATGTTGTGTATCAGTGGAGAGTTATTTCGAAAACCAAACAAATAAATACTCTTTTTTAATAAATTAATTTTTTTAAAATAGTTATATATCTATGTATATAAAAGGGTATAAATATCCTGAAAAAAATCAAAGCAAACTGCGATAAAAACAACAAAAAAACAAACAAATTACAGAAACTAAGAAATAACAAATAAAATAAGCGTTAAATAATATAATCAAAGAAAATAATTAATTCAATACGGAAATAATTATTTGGCTTCAATTTGCTCATCTCTTTGATGTAAGTTTAAAGTTAAGGTTAGAAGTCAAGCTTTAAGGTTAGAATTAACGCTATGGTTAGGGTCAGAGTTTGGGTTATAGTAAAGGTTATGGTTAGGGTTATTGTTTAAGGAAATGGGGTTAGAACGATTTCCTCGAGTTTTCTCTTACTCATTTGTATTTAGTTTTCTATTTTAATGTTCTTTTATTTATTTAAAAAATTATTTATTATTACACAATATATGATGTTTTCAAGGCAATATTAACAATTAATCAAGTTTATTATATTATTTTGTAACATATACTGTTGTCATAGATATATTTACATTTTTTTACCAAATATAATTTGGTAATTTCTTTTTGAAACCTACATCTTAGAAATTTTAAAGTATTTTTCTAACACATACTTTATGTGTTTATTCACCTGTGATGTTCATTTTGTAGGGCTCAAATCCGACTACATCTAATTTTTAAAATAATTAATTTTGAAAAATAAAAATTTAAAAATAAAATTTCTCTTCCTCAACCAATTTCTCTGACAAGAATAATTGATATTTATATCGATTAAAGTAAAGATCGAAAAACCATAACTTATATTTTTTACTGAAACATAATTTAGAATAGTGTCAACTAAGAGCCAATGCTGGCACCTGGAACTTATTTCTGGAGTGGGCCACTCACTCATTTATACAGGGTCATGCGTTCCTTGATCCACGTCGCAATGATCTAATCAGGGTCTTCTTGAAACAGCCAAATTATATTATCTGATCTCCGTTTCCGTCGATCGGTCCAAGTAAACATGATTTTACAAGGTTAACCGCCCGAAGGAAGTTTCCTTATATAAGGAGGATATTATCTAGAATCGGTTTCGATCTATTTTATTGGGTTGGCAACTAAGTAATTGCGGATTTTTTTTAGAAAACCAAAGACAAATTTTTAATGGAACTAAATATTTTTATTCTGTAATGTATTGTCCATTTTGATCAATGACCCTTTGCCATCTTTCAGGCAGCATCATAATCCCACGTTCATAAAACTTCTGGTTTTTATTAGCAAAAAGATTGAATAAGGTACGATTTGACATCATCATCATTATTGAATTTTTTACCATTCTATGAGTTTTGTAAAGATCAAAACAAAAAGTAATCAGATGGTGCAAGGTCAGGACTATATGGTGGATGTGGCAAAACATCCCAATCAAGCTCCAATAATTTTTGCCGAGTGGCAAAAGATGTGTGTGGCCTTGCATTGTCATGAGGGATTACAACACTTTTTCGATTTGTCAATTCGGGTCGCTTCTCTTCAACTGCATTTTTAATTTCGTTAGTTGGTCAATGTAGACATCAGAAATGATCGTTAGGTTTCATGGTAAGAGTTCAAAGTAGACAATTCCTTTGTAATCCCACCAAACGGATAGCAAACCTTTCTTTTGATGAATATCAGCTTTTGATGTTGTTTGAGTTGTTTCACCTAGCCTGCCCCACGATCTTTTCCGCTTGATATTGTTGTGAACAATCCATTTTTCATCGCCAGTTATCAGTCGTTTTAAAAATGGATCATTTTCATCACGTTTCTTTAGCAAATCGCATCTGTTAATGCGTTGCGTTAAATGTGTTTCTTTCAGTTCGTGAGGAACCCATGTATCGAGTTTTTGAACATAGCTAAGTTGTTTTAAGTGATTTTCAATGCATGTATGCGATACATGAAGCTTCTCTGCGATCTCACGTGTTGTACTGTAACGATCCGAATCGATTATTGCTTTGATTAGGACGTCATCAACTTCAACTGGACGACCAGGGTGTTTTTCATCTTTGAGTGAAAAATCACCAGAACGAAATTTGGTAAACAATTTTGGTATTGCCGTTCTTTTAAGGCTTCATCACCATAAACATCACATAACTTTTTATGAGTTTGTAATGCGTTTTTCCCTTTGCGGAAATAAAAAAGCAAAATACGATGAAAATGTTCCTTTTGATTTTCCATTTTTCAACGAAGGTCAAACGAAAACTACGCAACCGATAAAAAATTTTTTTTACTGATTGACAGCTGAATTACCAATTATCAAATAACAAAATGTGTTTAACATTTGTACTGCGTCTTCAAATCAAAAAATTGAACTGTAGCCATGTATGAGTGAAATCTGCAATAACTTAGTTGCAAACCCAATAAGTTTGTTTTTGATGGAAAGTATGTTTTAAAGATTTTTCTGGGTGCATAATTTCATAAACTTACATTTACTAATAATTCTGCATTATTCAAATTTATAATGATAAAATATCAAAATTGCTAATTAACATTGCTTAATTGTTTATGTTTCTGTTTGAATTTGTAACAGAACTGGCTAACGGATCTTCAGATATTCGTATTTCTGTTCTCGGCCGTCATCCACTATTACGACGATCCAGGAGTTTCTAATGCGTTTCTCATCAAGACAAATTCACTACTATCTCTCATTTACAATGATACGCAGGTCAGAGAGAATCACCATGTTTCATCGGTGTTTAGGCTTCTGCAGAATCCCAAATGCAATTTTATTCGGGGTCTCAATAAAAATGAATACAGGTTTAATGTGTGAATGTTTTCTGGTTTATTCTTCAGCATTTTTAATTTTAACATATGTATGTACTGGAAATCTGGAAGTCCGGTGATATTCTCCTAATAAGCAAAGAACAATTTTATTTATCAAAATAAACTGATACTCGCAGAAATATTATGCAGGGTGTCCCAAAAAATGTATACACACTGGGTGATTATAAAAGCAGTTAATATTTAGATACATTGTAAACTAAAAGTACAAATGAAAGAAGACCGATGCATAATTTGTTTAGTTAGCGAAATGTTCAAATTGATGCCCATTTTCTTCCAAACATTGTTGATAACGCAAAGCAATAGAATTACAAACAGGGCGAATCATTTTAATATGAATTTCTTTGGATGCTACATCAATTTCCGCCTTCAATTGATCGACTGTTGCCGGTTTTGACCGATATACCTTGGAAATTAGGACTCATTAAATTAGCTTTCAATTCATTAAATTAAGATTTCAAATTTTCGCAATTATTTCTGATAATTTTTATTTATTCTCTTCAAAAAAAACCAATTCCGCCGACTAATATTTATTCAAATTCAAATCACTAAATATCAGCGTAATCAAATTTACAATTCACAATTATGATTTTATAGATTGATTTAAACAAAATCAACCTTTTAAAAATTTATTACAATAAATTCTCTTCACAATTACTAAATCAAATTAATTTTTCTCAAATATAAATTTTTATTCTTTTTAACATTTTTTTCATAATTCGGTTCATCGATTTGACGCGAATATACCTTATCTTTGATGAGTCCCCACCAGGAAATACATTGGCGTAATGTCTGGAGAGCGTGGGAGTCATTTGATGGCACCTCTTCGCCCAATCCATCTGTTTGACAGATTTTGATTGATATAAGCTCTCACATCAAGATGATAGTGGGGAGGTGCTCCGCCTTGTTGAAAATAATAGTCCTCCTCATTCTCAAACGGCACACGAATACGTGGCATAACATTTTCCTGCAGCAAATTCAGGTAAATGGCACCAGTCACAGTGTTATCAAAAAAGAATGGTCCAATTAAACCACGTTCTGACACTCCACACCACACTGTAGTTCCTAGTAAATTTAAATGATGTTGTTCAGTAACATGAGGATTCTCTGGTGCTCAGCAACGGCAGTTGTGGCGATTGCTTGACTCGTTTAATGTAAATGTTGCTTCATCACTCCAAACAATTTTGTGCGAAAACTGTACGTCCTCTGCACATTTTGCCAAGTACCAATCACAAAACTCCACTATCCGATCATAATCATCCTCATTGAGAGCGCGAATTAATCTGGGAATGTAACTCTTCCAATGTGCGCATTTCAAAATGCCATAGATATTCGATGTTTAAAATTCTTCCTGACGTGCAGCTTGCCGATCAGATTTTCTTGAAATTTCGCGGTAAGTTATCGACTCCCAGTTATTACTTAGGGACTTATTTCATTAGCAACGAAGACAACATGATTTACTACCAATCCTCGATATTTTATTTTTAATGTACATTGTCCTAATATTCGCAAAGGACTTCTATTTGCACAGGAAATTTGAGTTGATATATTCCCTTCTAAATAACCTTTAATTAATTTCAAAATTTCGGCACTTATCACGCTAATCTTTGCTCCTGTATCAAAAATACATTCGCAATCTACGTTATTTAAAGTACTCTTCCAAAAGGTCTCATGTCACTATCATTTCCGTTTATAATGTTATGTTCTCCTATTTCTATTAATCTCATTACGTCAGTTTCAAGTTTGTTAACAATTCATAATTTTATTCCATCTACACCCAATTTCTTATACACAGTTGACTGTTCATCTATCTTCTTATTCAATACTAAACAGCTATCTTGAAATTCATTAAGTTCTTTTGATATAACTCTATTATAAGATTTTTCTTTATTATCAGTCGCACAATTTCCATTCTTTAAAATAATATATTCATTAAATTCATTATTATTAACTTTATTATTGTATTTGTCATCGTAATTATTTGTATCATTATTAACATTATCATTAACTGTATTAAAAAATGTTTTATTAATATTAAATTTATTATCAAGTGTATTATTATAATTATTTGTATCATTATTAACATAATCATTAATTGTATAAAAAACATTTTTAGTATTATCAATCAAAAAAATTTCATTCGGCAACATACAATATGTATTAACGTTCTGTTCTGTAAGCCATCCAAAATCATCACATTTATTACTAATATCACAATCAGTCATCCTCTCATCATGCTTTATTACATAATCATGCTTACAGTACAATCATCACCATTCACACATTCGGCTTTTAAAAATCGAGTTTCATTTACAACATCACTTACTGCGTCTAAATAGCTCCGAGCCTTTCCCCAATGTCCGAAGCATGTCGATTTCCCGTCAGCAAATCATCTCCGGTCCTATATCTCTGTTCCGCATCGTTTTTCGAATCTCGTTGTTCGAATTCTGAAATTCGACTCTCTCCGTTATTCATTGCGGCTATTGGATCATCTGAATTCGTCCTCATTTGACCGTAATATTCGGTTTGTCTCGAATTGGATCTCACTAGTGCACCTCTGTCGTTGAATCTGTCGTTGTCTCTTCTAGCCAAATAGCATTGCTGGATTGAATGACCGTTTCTGTGACATTTTGAACAATTAATATTTGGGCAGTTCCTCCGAATATGTCCGAATTCCCGACAAGCGTAACATTGAGGTTCATATCTTGGAAGTTGTCTCAGATTTGGGTTGGGCTTCGTGACTTCTCTCTATATAATTTGTGGTCTTCTGTTTGACTCGCGATACTCTCTTCTGTTCGAAAATTGTTGATGACTGTATAGCCCGTTTTTTGTGTCATTGCAGGCATAACTGGGTTGATTTATAACCAATACCTCGTCTTGTCTCGTCCTGGTTTCGACTGTCTTCAAATCTCCTTGATATATTTTACCGGTGTAGCGCCTTTTTGATCTTCGATCTCGGAATTGTCTTTTCCAGACTTCAGTTTCAGCAAAGTTTCAGTATATTCAAATCTTGAAACTTCTTCTCTCATCTTCTCGTCATCAAGACAGTATTTTAGTAAAAAAAGCTGTTAACTTTGTTGATGTTAACTTGTGCTTCATTACTTTTTCGACATTTTTCTCAATTTGTCAAATATACTCGTCGATTGATGATGTTCCTTTCCTATAAGCAAGAGTGTTTTGCAGATCCTCCGCAAGATTAGTGGTCTTTACAAACACTCTCCGAAATTTGTCTTCATAATTTTCGAAAATAGTACCTTCAACATTCTTTTCAAACTGCTTCCTACTGTCATCGTCCATAAATGCTCGAATAAAGATATTTCTCTGTTCCTCATTGATTTGGATTATGTTGAAATAATTCTGCATTTCTGCTAGAAACTCATCCACATCCATATTGATAGAAAATTTCTTGGGTTAAGGGATAATTCGTAGTAGTTCGCTTGTATTTAGCGTGGTCACCATGTTATCCATTTAAAATAAAATGACTAATTCCAATTCTAATATTTATTAATTAACACAATATCCATAATCTCGACTATTTAATGAGGAAAATAGTGATGTTATAATGACTCACATTTTCAAAGCCTTTTCATTGGTTTACATTCTCAAACACACACATACTATCAACAAACATTCAATCATACATTCAACATACATTCAATATCAAACAACTAACATATATTATTGTATCATCACAACTGACTTTACACAATCAATTTAATCAGCAATCACCCAATAATTATTAAGTAATTAACCTTAGTTATTTCAGTTAGTGAAATGCAATATTTATTACATAATTATTCTTATTCACAATATTATTTTGTTTGTTGTCACATAATGTTCTGTTGTTGGTGTTTATCAATTAATTCTTTGATTTTTTTAAAGTTGTCTTTTAAATAATTGTACGATCAAATCGTTAGGGTTGAAAAGGTTAGAAATATTATTTGGATTTCTGCAATAGAATGCATCCGTAAATTATACCGAATTCGAAATCACTGCACTTTCATCAGCATTTTCAAAATGCCAACATCGAAATCGCAAATATCGCGATAAAGTTTAAGAATTCGAATAACTGTAATTTGATGGTTGTAGTTCAATGAGATGATGGTATTTGACGGAGAATGTCATTATAATTGTCAAGCAAATCAAGATGGACAACGAGAATGTTGGCGAAACATAAATTTCAGTTATCGAAAGCGATAAATTTAACTTATCTGCAGGTTACGGCTGAATTTGCAGAGAAAGAACGAATAAATTAAACTATCTGCTTGTTTAATTTTTATTATTGATTAAATCAATAATAATAATTCTATGTATATACACATAATAAATATATAGTAGTAATACTACTACATCAATCAACCATATTAAAGTTAATACAGAGTCGCTTGTACATTGCTATACTACTCGCATTTGTCCAATTAATCCCTTTGTCAATTAAATTTACTCCCCATTTACTGGATCTCCATCAGTCTTCAACCTCTAACTGATTTCACTGATCTTGTCTAATATCTCTTTTGGTACTCTTCTACCTAAGCCTATTTTTTTACTTTTATGTCAGCTTCTGAATGTAAGCACAAACAATCCGTAACCATCCATTAATTGATACGGGACATATCCCCTTCCTTAAGACTTCATGTCCTTCTCTTCTCGTTGCTTTATTAAGATCACCGGTTACAAGCCTTTGGTCTCTTTTTCACTGCGAATAACCTTTCATATTCAGTTTAAGAACCATCAAGAACTAGTCAATCCTTTCAACCTAACACTACTGAAAGATTCTTGTTACTTCGTCTGCATTTCAATGACTTTTAGAAATGACTTTCGGACGATTGTTTATTGAAATAAAGATTTATCTGTTTGAAAAATTTTTTCTTATAATTTCTCATATAATTATAAACTGTCATTGTTTTCTAAAATTCCTTAATTATTTTGTTTCGAGTATTTTTTACGCAAATGATGTTTTATATTTAATAATTATATAAGCATTTAAAATACTCATTCTTATACTTATCATATATAAGGACAATAATTTTAATATAATTTTACAGCACTTCTTCATTTTAAATGTATTTTACAGTGAATTTCGTAAAATGACCATAGAATGTATTTTGAATGCTGATCTCAGTTTACATGGCCATCATTTAAAATCAGTTAAAGCAGAACTTGTAAGTGGAACTGAGTAATGACAAACTCTTACTTTACAGTTTGTATTTATAAATTATTATTCTATTAAAAACAGAACAGACAAAATGAAGGTGGTCGAATTCTTGTTTCATGCCGCTGATATTTCTCATCCGGCCAAGTTGTGGTCTCTTCACAGTAAATGGGTAGAAATGTGGCAGGAGCAAATGTTTAAGCAAGTAGTTTAGTTAAGTAATGATAACTTTGATATTAAAAGAAAATTAGGGTGATTTAGAATACGAAATGAACATTCCTTATTCACCCCTGTGTAGCAGGGACACCAGTTTCACCGGTGATATTCAAACAAGTTGGTGTATTAAAATTATGTTATTATGAATTCATTTGTTAATGGTAAACTCTTTACATCGAAGTATCGCATTGAACCAGATCTAAATCAAAACTTTATTCTTACACATTTAGAATTAAATATTTAAATGAAAAATTTATAAAACAAAGATCTTCATGTAAGTGATAGTGTGGGCAAAAGATCTTTATTAACAACATCAATATGATTTTTGGAACATTTATAAACATCACAAGTAGAATTATCATTAAAACAATTATTCAAACAACTTTCACTATTTGACAATTTTCTTGATTAAGATATTGATGAGTTTTTACCTAATTTTTAAAATAAATGAAAATTTTTTAATAATAATAATTAATTAGCAAGATTTTTATGGGTTAAAATTAAATCTAAACATTTTAAAAAAAGTAGCAATTTAATTAATATATTAAAATTTTAATTTAAATTAAAAATTAAATACTACATTCGAAATTTTAAATATTACATTTGAAAAAGATTTTAAATCTTTTTACTTTAAAATTAAATTAAATTATTTTCAATTAATAGGAATCCAAGAAAATACCAATGAGCCCGTGACCAGAAAAAAACGCACATGAAAAAAACCTCATAGGTATAAAAGCGCACATGGAAAAAATTTATTTTTATATTATCAATTTAATTTAAACGAAAACAAATGCAACCAACAATAAGTAATATTTCATAAAGTCTAAAATTTATTCAGAACCGACAGAAAAAATTAATGAACATAAATAAAAACTGTAGATTCGTTATTGTCCTTAAGTAAGATAACTTGTCCCCTGTTTCATGATATTTTTCCATTGAACTGGCTATAATCGCATAGAGTTTTTTTTGTATTTCATTTTAGTTTGTTCCAGTTGGTTAGCTTGTGAGTTTACTAATGTTAGTTTATGGTACGCTAAATTTCTTCTCAATCCATCGAAAAGAATCCACAAACTCGGATGACTTGAATGAAATATGGAGTTAAGGGCATTACGAAACCCTTCGCAACAATTAGTTGACCTTGGAGATTGATCAAGTGCTGCATCGTAGTTATTGAATGTTGTCATGTTGAATTTAAGACTTCTTCCGGCGGCACCTTGTATATATGTCGAGAAAATATAGGTCAGTACGTCGTTAAATCTGTCTTCATCTGAAAAAATGCTTGCATGGATATTAAAATTATCTTGCACTTCTTCTAATGGCAAGAACGACAATGTAGCGGTCACGTGGCTGCAGCGCGCTGGTGTTGAGTGGCGGTATTCGAGTCGCGGGCGGAAAAATAAATTATCATACCCGGATCAAATTTCACGTTGTATTTATCAAAGTTCTCGGTGATTAGATTTTCATATATTTTTGCTCCTTTTTGAATACCACTTTTCGGATCAATCAATAAAAGATACGGTTTATCGGAGTACGGAATGTGGATATACTGATGGATTCGGTTGCACAGTCCCGTAGCGTCAGATAACTCCACCTTATGAGCAAATTCACAATCAATTGAAAATATCAGTTCCATTATTTCAAAATTTTTATGGGAAAGTTTAACGGATAAAAGAATTTCAAATCGAATGAATCATCATCGGTTGATTTGTCCGGATTATAAAAATAGATGTTTGGGAGAGTTGCCCAAAGATCTATTTTTACTATGAAATAAAAATAGTCAATTATACTAAACCAGTCTAACTCAATCTGTATCACGAAAATTGACTTAGACGTTCAACGAGATTAAATATATATTATCTAACATAAAAAAAACAATGAAAGTTAACTGGAACACTTATAATTCGGCAAAAAACACAAATAAAATAATTACATGCAAAACAATTGACGGTAAGTACATCCACGATTTAATTTTGTCGTTAATAATTTTTTTATTGATTTATTTTTGAATCATAATTATTATAGGACAATTTTAATTATGATTATTTTGGCAATTTTCATTTATAATCACTTCTTCCCCTCTTTCTTTCAGGCCTTTGATCTTTTTTATTCCCTTCTCACGACCCTCTTCTCCGATTCTCAACAGTCTCTCTTCCTCAGCAATCTCGAAGACCAATCAACACAAAAACAAATGAAAAGATAAAAACATAAAATCATTGCGATTCAAGTGCAAACCAAAAGGATACACAATAATAAAAATTATGACGCACGTCAAACAACCGAAAGAAAGAACATGAACACTCAAAGAAAAATGAGTTCAGGCAAAAAGAATGTATAGAAAATAATATACGAGAGTAAGATCACCAACACGCTTCGTTCGACCAAGGTGAGGTATCACAACAGTCCCCCCCCCTGATACACAAAAAAAAACAAAATCACATACTCCTTTATACAAACAAAAATTACATTAATATGGGACACTGTGGTGTGTGAAGTAGTCGGTGCACTACACGGATAATCGAGTGGCTCACAGCTGATCACATAACACCAAAGAGTAATTTTGATTATGTCGTATCTCGTGCCGATATAATTGTCGAACTCAAATTCGAATCCCGACACGACCAACTCAATCGAAACCGATCTCCTTTCATGCAATTTTAATCTCACCGCACAATCGAAAGTTGTTGTCGGAACATTAATCGATAATAAAGCTAGTTTTGGGAGATTGAAATTGTTCCAAAAATAAACGATCATTTTCAGAACAAAACGGAGAATTTCAAACAACAATTCAAATTGGATTGAAAAAAATGAAATCGTGGCAAAAACTTCTTTATTTTAAATTTCGCGACTTTTCATAAACAAAATTTCACTCGTTAAAACAAACCAAAAATTAAATCGCTTTTACTAAACTATTTTTTTTAAATCAATTTTTCAAAAAGTCAAATTGTAAAAAAATCAAAAATTCGAAATTGCAACCGAAGAGCGAATTTTTTCCATTTTTTGCGTAATCGATTTTCCCATTCAGTGATCAACAAAAATTGCAAAATTATGAGATCGGCAAACGACTGAGGGTTTCTGTTGATCGATTCTTTTTTTGTAATTAATTAATAACGATTCTTTTTTCATAAAACAGATTTTAACTTTGATTTTGTGTCAATGTCTGATTCGAATTCCGATTTTAGACCGACTGCATTAATTTTTCTTATAATGCTTTGGCACAAATGAAAATAGCATCCTTTAATTTCGGCATCTGGAAAAGTACATCTTGCAGTATTCATGCAAGCCATCCAAAAGTCTAAAAGTATCTTTTCAGGTGCCATATTTGGAAACAATCTTTTCAAAATATTAAACATCTCCAAGTATGTTGCTTCATTTTTCTTTGTCAGCAGTACATAAACATATGGTGGATACGTATTTCCTACTATGGCATGAACAGTATAAAGTTGATAAAATATAGTTGGTGCCTTGTCAAAAGTTCCGTCGACATATAGTATGGTTTGGCTTAATTGGTACAGTAACTCTCGATCTCCTAATACTAAAATATGATCTCGATCATCTAATCCCAAGTCGTGTAATACTAAGTTCGAGTAATTTTCAGGAAATGAAATCTGTCGTGGATGGATTTGTCAAGTGTTTCTTTGCTCGGTGATTTCGAAGAGTTCTTGCAATGGAATATTGCTTAGGAAAATAAGCAAATGTATCCATGCTTCCCTCTGTCAATGTCTCTCTAATAACATTGCGGAAGGTCGCACTTATTTCAGTTATGGCTTCTCTAATTCGGCTTTTAGTGGCGTTTGTTCAGCTCTTTGTGGACAGGAATCATGACAGGGACTGCTTGGATCTTGTATAATCTTTTTGTTTTTTGTCTTCATAAGAAAATGGCACTTCACCTATCGATTTTCGCGGCACCTCCATGTATCTATTCCATCTCTTGTGCAAAAATTTAGATATTCTAAACAACTGTAAATAAGAACTTGTTTTCCTTTCTGACTAGTTGAAAACTCCATTGCCTATAAATTAAAACCTGAATGAAAGAAAACCAATGATTTTTACTACAATTGACCAATTTTTAATTTTCTGTCTACAAACTAAATGTGTTCAAACAATATATATATATATTTAAAATTATTAAAGTATTCCCACTTATAAATATTGTTTTAAATAAAAAATTTTAATAACTTTTTAAAAAATTAACTTTAATTAATGATTTTGAAAATATTTTTTACTTATAAAAATTCTTTTCAATAAAATTCTGATTTTAAATATTTTTGATATTTTTAATTTTAAAATATATAAAAATATATGAATTCACCACATCCGAACAAATTCTATTTGTTTCATTTTACTTTTAGAAATGCATTTTTTTCCATAAGCGCTTTTATACCTATGGGGTTTTTTTCCGTGTGTGCTTTTATCCTTGTGTGTAATTTTCCACGTGCGCTTTTTTTCTGTGCGCTTTTTTCCGCAAACCAAATCAGCCATCCTGGTAGAAGAGACACAATCCGAATCATCACACAAGATGCAAAGTATAAAACAACAAACAATTCAGAACATTCTACACAATCTTATTAAATTTGTTAATAGAATTAATATGGGAGCCTAAATACTCAATGAAAACCAAAAAGCTTATAACAATAGTAATCAAATATAAACCTATTATACAGTATGTAGCATGAAATAACGACAAACAATAAATATAGAAAATCCTTTATAAATTCCATATCTATTAGAACAGAACGAGTTGTTCCATGTTTAGAGTTTTCAACGTTTGAAGTTTCCTTATAATCGTTTACAACAGATTGTTTATTACAATTAATAGCGATGTATTTCTTGATCTAAATAACGGTTCCATGACCCTAAATAAGATTCTATAGTCAAAAAAATTTACTAAAATTCAAGTGGTCTGCAAAATTTAATAATTATCTTTACTAATTTTAAACATTAAACAAATTTATACTCCAGATTTATTGTTATATATCATTGAGCCAACGTTTCAATTGGTTGGTCAGGTGTTGGAGTTCATCAAACCCCAGGTCACCTTTAGTAAAACAGCAAGTGAGGTATCAACAATGCCGGCGTGTAATTTTTTGATGCTGCTTTTATATTTTAAAAACAATAACTTAGTGACAAAACATCATTCCGGCAACACTCAGAATAAGTCATATCCATGGTCAAATAGAATTATTCTGAACAAATCTATGTGGCTTCGAATGTCAGCTGCCAGGTAATTAAAAATATTCTTTCGATATTGTGTCAAAGATTTTTTTGAGTCAATCCATCAATCCTCGGGGTTTTTAGATTGCGAACTTTTCAATTAATATTTAATATTTTAATTGAATAAATCAAAAAGAATAATAAAGATTAAAATATTTTGATATTGTGAGTAATATTTTAAATTTGGTATGTTGAATTTTGTATGTTGAGTTTAGTATTTGGAAATGTGTTTCTCCCACCCGGATGGAAAATTGATATTTTGGATGTTCACGATAAATAATTATTCGAGTATAATTTGCATTTTAAAGTACAGCATACGATATTTAAAAAACTTTAAAAATATTAAATCGTTTCAAATTTTAATATTAAAAATTTAAATAAAGTAAATAGTTTTAACTAATTTCAAATTGAATATATGTTCTTTCTTTACATAAAATCATTTTTTGAATAGAATTAATATGTAGATAAAATTATTACTAAAATTACAAAATTTGAACTTTGAAAATAAAATCTGAAAATAATAAAAAATTTGTTCGAATAATTTTTTATTAACAAGCATTAACAAAAAAATTATCAATTTAGAACGATGTCGAATTACGAGAGTTTTGCTGAGAGTTGTCCAAAAGACAATTCTGATTGTAATGAAAATAAAAGTTCTAAAACCCATGTTGGTGTTCTTAATAGATATATTATTCCATTCCAAAGTCATTAACTAAGATTTCCAAACCAAGTACAAAGAAATTAAAGCATACCAAAAATAATAAATATTTATTTTTACAATCTATTAATTGATATAAAACTAAAAACATTAAAAATCATATTTTTTTAATTTTTAATCTTAAACGTTAACAAACAACAGTTGATACAAACTCCGATAGGATCCACGATATCAGCAAACATTGTATGTATGGTAGCAATGTCAATGTAGAAAACATAAATGTTGGATCTTCTCCAAAATCCTCCCGAAGCAAATTCAGTATAATCATCATATACTGATGCTATTGACCGTAAAACCAATGATGAGCATATTCCTGCACTTTGCTATCGAATTGATAGAAATATGCAGAAGTTGTTGATGACCATGGTATCCGTAGATGGGAAAAAAGTTGCTGAACTTGTTAGCAGTTTACATCTGAAGTATGATTTAGCATATTCAATTATATCTCGATATAAAAAATCTGGCCCAATTAACGGGTATTGCTCGCAGGTGCGTAGCTAACCGGGGGCAAGAGGGGGTTTGGTTTCCTCAAAAAGTTAACATTATTAGGTATTAACATGAAATTCCTTATTCACATTCGGATAATATAATTTATAACGTTTGATTTCCAAATCGGAGAAAATTTCAAAAACACACAGGAAAAAAATACGGAAGCCGAAAAATTCATCTAAAACAAATTCACTTATAATTTAATTACCCAAAATTTAATTATAAGAAACCAAGACAAAAAGTTCTAGTTTATGTTTTATTTTGATACATAATATACATTGTTGAGAGCGTTGTTGAGTTCATAAAATTTTTGAATTTACAATCTTATCAAATTAATAATTAAACAATTACATTCCGTAAAATATTGTTATAAATATGATAAAATACGATTTTCAGAAATTTAATGTAAAAATTAATTTATGTAAGAAATAAAATAAATTTTACGGTACGTTTATTAAAAGATTTATGCTAATATTTATTATAAAGTAAAAAGGTTAATTTCAATTTTGATGAAAATATTTATGTGAAATAAAATCAAAAGTAATATAAAGTTTAATATTTTATTTGCGAAATGAAAGTAAACTAAACTATTTTTTGTAACTTTTATTTTACCCGATTAAATAGAAGTAAATTACAAATTTAATTATATTTTTTTGGAAATTTTAATTGGAATCAAAATATAATTATAAAACAAATATATCGACTTAAATGAAAATGCGATTTTAATTTTATTTTGGAAAATGTAATTATTAATGGAAATATAATTTTGTTTTTATGTAAAAAAGGGGTAAATTAAAAGTTGTTAAATTAAACGAAATTGCGATTTTAAATTCTCTTTTCAAAATATTATTTTATTAAATCTAAAAGTAATTTTTAATACTATAATGAAAACGAAATGAAAAATGCCATTGTATAGAATTGGGAAATTTAATTGAGAAACAGGTAAATTTAAATGTACAATAAAATTGAGATTTAACACTAGAATGTACAAATTTAATATCTACGTTTTCGTACAGCTGAGGTCATTTTGACCTCATGTTTAAATCTGAATAACAATGCAATTAAACGAATTCGTAACTGTATTTATTGATTACAGGATATTTGTAAAGAACAAACAACAAAATAATAAATGTTCAGAACAAAGATATTGATGAAACACAAAACATTAGTACTTTCGCAATTACTGCTCACAATTTTGACAAACATGCTGTAACTTGGATACATGTTTGCCACAAACCCACTTGTTGCATGTTACACATTTGTTGGGAGTTTTGCTGCGTTTGGTTTGGTCGCAATACTAGCAGTTACCGCGCTTGTGTTTCATTGCTCTTGGAACAACCATTGGAAGGTTAGATTGCTGCGTAACATTTTCACGTTGTGGTTTATGAGCTGACAAGAGGGTAGTAGCTACTTCGTGGATGAATGAAAATCGAGAAAACTTGTTACTGTCGATTTCCTGCCAAAGTACATAAGCAATGAGCATAGCTATATCAAGGATGTTGTGGAGATGCTATTTTTGTGGCATAATGAGTGACCATTTGGTCGACAGTGTCAACGCCACATTTTTTGTTATTGTATTGCAAAATTATGTGAGGTTTTTTCTTCTCTGTATTATCCGTTGTGTCACGATAATTTCCAGATGTCAATAAAATAACATTTTCCTTCTTTTTAGGCATATAACAGACGATAACTGCATC
>MQRK01253284.1:0-46822 GCA_001938485.1 Girardia tigrina | reverse complement strand
CATGGCAACCACGGTAACTAGTTACGAACCCCCCCCCGGGGGGGGGGTCTGGTGGAGAACATACATTTTTCCCCTACTTTTATAGTTCGAAAACTGTGTTCATGTTCTGTTCTTCGATTCCTATCCGGTGAAATGTGCGATAAATGTTTGTAGTGTTGCACTGCCAATTTTGAGTTGCTTCGCACTCATGGTGATCGCTTCATCAACAACATCGTTACACAAGATGAAACCCCGGTGAGCTTGTATGTGCCCGAGACAGTGCCGTAGCTAGGAATTAATCTGCGGGTGGGCAGACAATTTTTGCGGAGGGGCAATATGATCCTATAGTTTTGGAATATATTTTCCCTTGTTTCCATTCCTAGAAAGGTTAAAATAAAAACACATGTTCTGTTAGGCTACTGTTGACTCAATATTATAACTTTTAATCCCTTTTTCACAAAATAACCTTCATCAGTGATATTTAAATATAAATGCACACAGGTTAGTTTAGTTGAGAAAAGAGTATGAACCAAACAGTAATAACACAACAAATGGAAGTCCCCCAAAAGAGCTGCAATCGTCTCTGCCCAGTTTCCCAAAAGCGACGCATCAAACTACCACTGCACTGAATATTTTTCGCTAGTTCTTTTTCGAATTATATAAGGATCAAGTCAGCTTTTCTTTGGTGGAGCATTGCACGTCTCTGTGGAGTTAATATTCTTTTCAAAGTGCTGAATAACGACTCGTAAACAGCCGTTGAAACAGCGATTGCCCGTGCCAATGACACGATTTGACGCACAGTAGGCATACCTTCTGTGATAGGAGAGGCCTGAATAGAGGCAGGGTCATTTGCCCGGCCCGTCTCTAACAAGAAGAACTTTTTCACCAGCTGCAATTCTGCATCATCAAGCACCAGTCCAAAAAAACAATTATTTAAAATTTTAATTTGTTTTTTAATAAAATTGCAAAAATAACTTAGAAATTTAAAATACAAAATATTTAGCAATATTTAAATTTATTATTATTTAATAGAGATTCATTAATTATAAAATTTATTTGTTTATAATAAAACTTTCCGTGTACAATAAATATTCTAATTTTATTTTAAATAGTGTTACAAAATATATCAAAATCTTCTTTACAATATTCTTTAACTTCGAAGATGATATTTTAATTGTAAATTTTTAAAACTTAATTTTTTATAAAAATTTGTCTCAATTTAATTAAAATATTATCATTACTCTAAAATTTTTACAAAACTTATTTCATTTTAATTAGTAATATACTATCTGTGAAATATAATTTTTACAAAAATTATTTCAATTTAATTGGTAGAAATGTTACCTATAAAATACATTTTATAAAATCTTATTTATTTTAATTAGTAAAAATTATTATCTATAAATTTAAAATTTTATTTAAAGATTATTTCATTTTAATTAGTCGGACATTATTTTTAATCCATCCAAAATATAAATATGATTTTTAAAAAATATCAAAAATTTAAAGTTCACCAAAATTAAAAGTTCACCCCAACACCTATAAATTTTTTTTATGCTGGGAATTATTGATTTGATTGAAATTATAAATTGATGAAAATTATTTAAAAATAGAGATCAGCGGATTATTTATTAATTAAGAAAATAGTTGTAAAATTTGTTTGTGAGTTGTTTTATAATTAAGATATAATTTAGTTAAAATGAATTCTGATATTGACGTTACAAATACTTCTCACAACATGGATTAAGATAAACTAATATAAAAGCAATCATAAGTGAGCGAGGTCTCTTTTTTCTGCTAATATTATCTTTTTAGAAATGGAAACCAGCGAATCGGTCACGATTGTGGATGGGTGAAGCACCTTGACGAAGCATTCTGATAAAAATAATGGAATCATTGAAGACAATAATTGATAGTAAAAGTTTTCAATAATTGTTAAAAAAGGCTCTTGTTTAGGACACATACAAAATTCTCACATTGGTTTTAAGAAAAACTGAAATTCGACAGTGGTGTCTGATTGTTCATCGAAATTTACATTCAGAGCAACTAGCTAGTTAACTCAATTAGCCACCAAATTTTGATCTCCCTTGCCGGATGATATGCTGTAAAAGACAAGAAAACCATCAAAATTTATGTTTTAAAATAAAATTTATAATTATTATTTTAAAACTGTCAGCACATTTAGTTATTAAAAATCATTTCATTAATAAAAAATTAATTTTGAAAAAATTACATTTACCATTAATTGAAAATGATGAAAATGTATATATTAGCAGAGTAATTAAAAAATTCAATTGCAACAAAAAAGAAATCTGATTGATTATCATCACAATTAAAGAACTTATAAAAATTAAAATTATAAATAGATTTCAGAATATTTTTTGGTTAAAAACCAAATATGTTACTGTCATAAGAGTTTATCTAAGTTCTATTGAAATATCATTAAGAATCCGGGTTGTCATTGAAAATATTCAGTTATGGCAAAGTTTGGTTATTCAAACAAAAAATATTTCTCGGGAAATTCAAATTTTTTAGATTTTTCGAAAAATTTACCAGTTTGATTTTCACAATGAAACCAGTAGAATCTGATTGAAACCGTTAAGACAATTACAACGGTGTGCCATTTGTTATATGATGATGTGTGCATGATAAAGAAACTGCGTTTTTCTATATGCAATAAATATTTGGTGATATAAAACTTTAGATTTATTCCATTTTCGGACAGTTTATTGTGCCTACTACGTTTCTGTTATAAGTGTTCGTATAAGTTCTATTGAAATATCATTGACAATCCGGTTTATTACAACAAAAATATTTCTCGGAAAACTTTTCAGATTTTTCGAAAAATTAGCCAGTTTGATTTACTAGTTTTGAATTAACGTTTATTTACAAATCAAAATCGACGAGATGTACATAAACTAATGTTCTAATAATTTAGGTAACATATTCAGTTGATTAACTGAAACACAAAAAATATATAAAAAATCATGAAACTCAATTAAAAATCAGAAATTAAACAGACTCAAATTTCCAAGACAATAATAATTATTAGACAACAATTAAATCTTCGATATTCTTCAGTAAATCTTCTGTTTCGCCAACATCATAACCTTCGCTTTTTAGTTTCTTCATCTCAATCGATAATGAGGAAAAATCCTTTTTCATTTTTGGTAAATATTTCACTTTGATAAATCGCCATAAATAAATGTTTGTATTTACTAACAATTTCTCGAGTAAATCAAACAAATTATAAAAGCGATCTGTAGAAAGAATCGAAGAGTCTTCCTTGTTATTATATTTATTATATATATTCCAATTACTCCTTGTCAAATGTGTTTCAATGATTAACATACTCATATCTAACCGATCAGTAATATTTAGCTCATTAAATTCCAAAAACTGTCGCCAATTGTTTTCTTTTGGATTACTGCTCGTTAGATCTAAAAACAACAAAGTATTTTTTAGAGCACTATTAACACCATTTAAACTGGGTCGTATTATGCTATTCAAGAGTGTCGAATTATCAGTGAGTGTAGTTGTAAACCCAATTTGACTATTCGATTGGGTAATTAATCGACAATCATTGACGCACTTGAAGAAACAAATTCCTTCTACCACTGGAAATGACATTATACATTTCTCACATAATCCTCGTCCACAGCTCTCACATACGACTCTGTTAGCATCATCAAAATTATTACAGCAAACTAAACAATGGCTCTTATCTTTTGTAAATATTTCCTCGTACACTTCTTCTTTTATGAGATAAACAAACTTTAACAACATTCTTCTCGTTAATTCAATCGCACAATCCAATGATTCATTCAGAGAAGCGATATCCTCATATTTTATTTTTAAAAATGAGATCATTTTTTCTTTATCGATTGATCCATCCAAATAATTATTTATCTCTCGACATGGGTTAATTTGATACATGTAGTAGCAATGTGTGTACAAACTTTCGCTAATAATATACAAGTAAAGAAGCAGGCGTTGTATGAATATACATTCTTCACTTCTTTTCAATTTACAGTTTTTTATAACGAATTTTGAAAGACCATTTACTTCTCTACGATATTTATCCCAACATTTTTTATCTATTTTTTCAACTAAATATTCGTTTTTTTGTTTACATGAAAGCTCAAACAATTGGAGATATTCTTTGATGTTCTCAATTGAAGGATCCCTAGAAATGTTAGAAGTCATTGTACTAATTTTGCTAAGATTCATTTTCAAAGATAAAACGTCTAAAAGATTGGTGATGACTTGTTGACCATGCTTTTCGTATACTGAAGCATTTTGAAAATCGTCAATTGTCTGAGTAGAAATGATTGTTCGAGTGTTATCATTGAGGATACTGTATTGCGTTATTGATTGCACAAGTGATCTATCAAGAGGACAAATTGGATTTTCGAGAAGCCATAGTTTAGAACAACTTAGACAGAAGGAATGATTGCAATCGTGATATGTTGCAGCAATTTCTGGACTGATTAACGAAGACGAACAAATAGGACATTCATCATTTGTGGAATCCATTTATTGATATTTATTAAGAAAATTGTTTTTCAAAAAGTAATATGAAAATTAATAAAATAAATTATAAATAATATTATTGGATAAAATTAAACGTCATTTTTCAAAATTTATTTTTGGTTTTGTAATTAATTTCGGTGGATTACCCGCCATATTTAGACTTAATTAACATTAACTTTTTGCAGCTTATATATGATCTATAAGGTAATGTTAATTTAGTCTGAAGATGGCACTGGGTAATCCGCCGAAATTAACTACAAAACGAAAAATAAATTTTGAAAAATGGCGTTCAATTTTTATTTATCAAGAGTATAAATTGCCATGGCTTTTTACATTCCTTATTATCAAAATAATAATTTAAAATTTTATAAATATTAAAATAAAAATAAATATATAAAACATTGGAAAGTACGAAAAAAATTACATTTTCAAATAATTGTTGTTACAACTTGTTTTATTCATTTTTATTATTTTTGTAATTGATTTATATTTTAATTTATTCTTGAAGCATAAATTTAATTTATCAACAAATTTTACTATATTTAAAATTGAAATTATTTTTAAATTTTTTGAATTTATGAAAAAAATAAATTAATTCTTTAAAAGTATAACTGTTTGTGAATTAAATTTTCATGCGTGAGTGACTCATGTGAAATGTTATGTAAAATATCTTTCGATCCTAAAATTTACGTTCAAACTGAATTTTCTACAACTTTATTGACGATTTTAAAATGATGTGCAAATTGCTCATTAAATGCGCATTCCCTAACTGCACTTTATAAGTAACTTTATTTTGAATCATTAGGAGGACAAAGTTTCGAAATTAGAAACAAAAAGAAATGAAATTTAATTTTATTTGACTCAACAATTAAATTTTAATGAAATGAGATTTTTTAAAATATATTTTCAATCAAAAATTGATTTTTTCGAAATTGTTTTTAAAAATTCAAAATTAAAACGTTTCAAAATTCTTTTTAAACCTAAAGTTATATTTTCAAAAAATAAAAAAGAATTAATTTTTAAAAATAATATTTTATTTAAAAATTAAATCGCTTCGCTAATTAACAAATTAATTATAAAAATAAAAATAAAATTGACTTTGAAATATTAAATTTGATTTCAAATTAAAACAGATCATTAAGTAACAAACTAATTATAAACACATTGCAATTTTGAAAAAACGAAATTAATCTTACTTTAATAATTTCCACAGTTTAATAAATAATTAAAAAAAAGGTAACTTGTGTACAGCGGTTAGTGATACGTCACCAGTACACCATTTACAAACTCCAAATAAAGTTTTAGAGGTACATAAATGAATTAGATGTATTATAATATAAAATGATTAACATTAAAAATATATATATCAAAAACACTAAAACATTATATCAATGGGAATTTATTGAAATTTAATTTATGTCTTAAAAAAAGAAATAAATTAAATTAAAATTTTAAAAATGATAAAAATTTTTATTCTAAAAGAATTCTGAATGTCATTTTTCAAAAATTATTTTTGTAATTAATTTCGGCAGATTACTCAGCCATTGTCAGACTAAGAGAACTTCGAAAAAGAAATACATTAATAATAATATCCTACTCAACTTGTCTGCTAAATATCTTCGAACAGGACTTAATGATATTATTGAGTAGTTTCTACATTATTTAATGTTTTTGGATTGTCATAAACAAAAATAAATGTATTTTACAAAAATTCAAATTGAAAAATAAAATTATATATGTATATATACAAAAAATAATTCCCAGCATAAAAAAAATTTTATAGGTAAAAAATAATCGAAAAGTTAGAACTTTTTTGATTTTTCAAAAATATGAAAAATTTGTTCTTTATTTAGACATATTTTTATTGCAACAATGAAATTATGTCGCAAAATAATATTTGAAAGAAGAATAATTCCCAGCATAAAAAGAATTTTATAGGTAAAAAGCTTCTATTTTTCCACACAAAAAATATATTTTCTTAAAACAAAAATGCACTAAAAAGTAAAAAAGAATTCAAATTAAAAATGCTTAAATTTTAAAAATAAAAATGTCAATAAGATACATGAATAAATTAATTTAAATATAATTTAACTAATATTTATCGCCTCCTTGCGTTGCTTTTATGGTAGAAACTCACTAAAAATATATACTGGTAGGACAAAAATACAAGCTTGGGGCGCTGGACAAAACGAAAAATATAAATTTAAATGTAAATAAAGTTTCTTACTCTGTAATTTAAATATTCATTAAAATATGTATGTAATACTATTAGAAATTTAAATTCGGATTATCTTAAAATATTTTAATTATTTCTCTTTCTTTCTTTCTCTTAAATTTTTTGCATTGAATTTGAATTGAAATTGTAAACATATATAGTTACATAGTCATTCAAACACATTTGTTTCACCGAGATCTCTACATATTTAAGACCCAATTGAAGATGGTTAATTCTAATGGTTTTTGGCCCTGGAATTTCTCTTCGGACATTTCCACATACAAAAAGAAGAAACTCAATAAAGAAGTTTACCAATATTGTAAATTTATAACTCATCAAGCATAAATCAATACTCACTTCAATAAGAATACATTACCGATGGAAAGTATAATTTTTAATAAATGTACATTTCATGAATATATAAATTATAGCGATACCAATTATAATGATATTTCTTTGATTATTTTTAATTACTTTTTGTCTAAAGACAACAATATTTTTCGTTTGCCTAGCGTCCCAAGCTTTTATTTTTAGTCCTACCGTATATATTTTTGTGAGGCTCTACCATAAAGGCAACGCAAGTAGACGATTAAAATTAGTTAAATTATATTTAACTAAATATCTTATTGACATTTTTATTTTTAAAATTTAAGCATTTTAATATGAATTATTTTTTTACTTTTTAGTGCATTTTTGTTTAAAAAAAAAAATTTTTTATGTGTGGATAAATAGAAGCTTTTTACCCATAATTTTTTTTATACTGGAAATTATTATCTTTAAAATTTAAGCATTTTTAATTTGAATTATTCATTGGAATATTTTTTAGTTAAATAATACATTTTGATAGATGGGAATACATTAGTTTTAGTTGAACAGAATAATAGATTTAATTTAATTTAATCGTACCGCTTTCTTTTTCCCATTTTCTTTTTCAGCCATCTTTAACACCATCTGTTGATTTTCCGTCATTTTGTGTTTTTTTCAACATGTTTTTCACTTTTTAATAAAACATTGGTGCTTTTATCATCAATATTGTTTACTGTTTTATCTTCCTTTTGTAATTCATTACTTACATCATTGTTTTGTTGATACGTTTCTTCGTTTTGATCTCTTTTCACCAATGACTCATTACTAATCTCCATTAAATTTTCGGGTGACTTTTTTTCTTCTTCGTCATCGATTTACATTTTCCTTATCTTCATTATCATTATTTATGTTATCCTTCATAACTTCACCAGTAATTGTAGCATTATTTTTTTTCTTCATCCAGATAATTCGCTGTGCTCTTAATTTCGGGAATTGATTCGGTAGATGGTTTATTTACATTTCCTTCTGTACCTTTATTTTCAATGGCAGATGTATCCAACTTCATGTTATCCATATAAGTTCTGCTTTCTAATTTTATTTCTTCAAGAGTTTCGACTACACGATCCTCATTTTCCTTTCTTTCTGATTCCGTTTCTTCGATTGTTTCATCAATATTTTCTTTTCTTGCTGATTCCATTTCTTCGATGGTCTCATCAGCGGTTTCCTTTCTTTCTCCATATTGATTTGCTCATTTAATTCTTTTGTTCTCGAACTCAAACACTTTATTTGATCTTTCAAATCTTTGTTTTATTTCTCAATTCGTTTCAATTGATCTTTCTCTCTCTTTAACTCATTCAACTCTTTGAACAACGATCTATTTTCATTTAATAATTCTCTTAATTTATCCTTAAAGCATCCGGCAAGCCGTTAATTTTTTATAAATTTGAAGAAATGTTTCTTCATTTATCTCTCTATTTCGAAGAAGGCTTTTAAAGATCATTGTAGTGTGTTCAACAAGCTTTGGATTCTTCTCGTTCTGTAACTGCTCGATCAGCACATCATTCGGCGCTAGTAGCAACGTCTTCCCCACAACCGTAAAGGTCCTCACGTCGGCCGGAAACGATTTCAGTTGCGATGTGACGATTTCTGTGAGTCGGATTTTCATTTTAGTCGTTTCCAACTGCGCTTTGAGGAATTTCGTTTGTTCGTTGCATTGAGTTCGTTGGAGTTTGAATTCTATGAGCGCTTCTTTGAAACGAGGATCAACTGTGCTTTCTATTGGTTGGTGGATATTGGATTTATTGTCGATTTGTGTAAACAGGCAACCGAAATTGAATTGAGTTCGCTTTTGATCGTCGTTGCATTTCAACTTGCATTCGGGCGCGGAGATTCATGTTCTGAGCATTATCCCTCTTCATTTCCAATATCGTTTCACTACATTCGTTATTGATTTGCTGTCTCAACCGAGCCTCATTTTTACAATCAAACAGTGTTTTTTCTCCTTTGGTGTATTTTTCTGTAGAAATCATTTAGCCACTGACCAAGATGTGCTATCATTCGGCATATCAAAACTCCATGTAATATCTTCGAATGTATTTGTTTTGTTTCATTTATGACTATTTATAAATTCATTTATTTATAATTCATTTATGACTCGCGCGAACGACGGAGGCACTACTAACACATTTGACATCTATGGCAGTTAAAAACTACATTCTGAAAAAATCCATATAGACTTTATACCATATGAAAGATCACCAAAGTTCAATAAACGCGCTTTGTTTACCAAGAGGTTGGACAAGGCCCCTGTCAGTAATGCAAAGCGTATCTGTAAAGGTAAGGATTTCAGTGTTTCTAGGAGCAAAATCATTGATGCAAATTTGACTGCTTGTTCGCAAATTAAAAAACAAAACGTACAAAAGCAGTAAATAATCTGCAACTGTGAAAGTATTGGTCCTGCATTTTCAGGCATAATAATAAATTAAAAAGGAATTAAGAACGGCGTATTTAAATCTCTATTTACAAATTGTACAAGTTGATTATGTTGGTTCATTAAAACACTTCTTGCGTCAGTTGCTAATTCTTGCTTACATAGAACGTATTTCCGCAAGATTCCGTTACGTTCCATCTAAAATCATATTTTTTTATTTTTTGGTTTTTTTATACGGACATTATTTTGTAAGGCAGCAGATGACGATTTTTATTTGTGAAGTGCGGAAAAAAATTTCCGCAAATGTTTATTGTGTAGTTTTTTTACCTTTTATGTATTTATTAATCGGATGATAAGGGCGATTGGAAGACAAAGAAAGGAGAAGATTTTTGATCAGCAAAAGAATAAAGAAAAGATTAGAAGGAGAAAAACTCAAATTAATCATTTTCAGCGTTTTGCCGATTAACGACAATTATATAATTAAAAATTAAAATTTAAAAAATAAATCAATACAAAATCATAATTAATATTACTAGGTAATATAATTATTATAAACTATAATTATAATATAATTATTAAATTATGTAGCTCTTCTAAGTACTTAATTTATATTTACTGTAATATTCGTGATCATCTTCCCCATCATATCTAATTAACATTAAATAATTATTTGTTAATATTTTTTGTTTCCCTGATCCTAACTCACTCATTTTTCTAACATAACGCTGATTGTTGTGTTAGTCTTCGTTTTACTCTTTCTGTTATTAGTTTTTTATTTGATTAAAGTATATATTGAAAACTACTAATTTTGTTTCATTTATAAAAATAACGGTAATTCTAATAAAAAATCATTTATCATTAGAATTACTTTTATACTTATGAATTCCTTTTTTACTGTAGTTATTTCCACTGGAGGCATAAAATATTTACATGTTAGTGTACATCAAATCCCTCAAATACTTAAGCCTTCCCGACTGTTACGGATAACTGTGTATTACAAATAATGCTCAGCATTGGCGCACAGGGTAGTGAATCATAGACTCTGCGAGGGGACTGTAATGACAACCAAGTTCGTGTCAAATAACAACTTGATGGTGCTTGGATCTTGCGACATGCAAATCCGTGTGTTGAAATAAAATATGCTAAATAGAATGCATCCTTTTGAGCTGAACTTGATATATAGGGCGTTCTAAAAGTAATGGGAGGATGTTTTTGTAATCTATCTCCAGAAAGGTATTTTATTTCGAGGAAATTCATATTTACGTTTTAACACTGACTATTCTCATTTAATTACAGATGAATGAAATCTCAATACGACATCCTCTTGAGGAGAGAATTAAAGTGATACTCCTCTATGTACAATTCCACAGAGGTCGAAGACAGTGGCATTTTCATTTTGCTATCTGACTTCATAAGTTTACAACGATCAAGGCAGTGTTTGAGCAATTTAAGCAGATTGGAAGAGTTGAAGATCTCCATAGGTCAGGAAGCCCTGCTACATCTAGAACGCCTGAACGGCTCGAATAAGTTTAAAAGTTAGTCGCCGCAGATCCTTCAACATCTATGTCTCGTAAGACAGCTGCTCTTGACCTGCCCCGAACGAGCTACCACCGCCAACTTGTGAAACTTTATCTTCAGCTTAATTTGAAGTGATCTTAATTTGAACTTGAAATGTTAATTAAATGGTTTCAAAAACATTTCTTAAGTCTCAAAACTTACAAATCAAGACACTTCGGTTGTCATTGTCCAATGGATAGTTCTAATTCAACTAGTCCGTCCTCCTTGTTACATCCCTCTGCAGACCATTTGATACTTATTTGTGAGTATGTACCATCTATAAAATCTTTTATTTATTAATGTTATGATTTTGATATATATTTTTTAAGAACAGTTATTATGAACAAAACGAAATGTCAAATTATAGTTGAAGAAAAAATATAAGATTTTGAAATAAATAAAATTAATTACTTTTTTATTTGTTTAATAATTGATATAATTAAAAATGTTGAAAAAAATGTTGAATATCAAAAAAGAAATTATGGTACTTTATTAATCTTTCTAAAATAAATTAATGTTCAGTTATTCAGAAACTCTTCATTCATAATGCTACCAAATCCTCCAGATAATGGTCTCTTCTTGAGACTGTGCCACCAACTGAAGGGTATTGAAACTGGTTTCTTAGAAATCATTTCATCATTGGCGAATTGGTTGAAGGGGAATGAGACTGGCTTCTTGGACAATCCATAGGTTAGAAACGAATCAAATGGAAAACTAACGGGTCGCTTGACTTCTTTGGCCGAAAGGTTTACAATAATTAACACCAACAAAAAAGCAGCAATAAACATTTTCTAAAAAAAATATTAAATTAAGTTTATTAATTTAAATTAAAAATTATTTAGAGAATAATAAAAAAATTATTCAGATTAATCTGTAAAGAAATATTTTGCTCAAAAACTAACTGAATTTTTATATTATATTTCGACCAATTCGGTTTGATGCAAAGATTCATGTATCGAAATTATTGATGAATTTAGGCGAATCAGAGGGGATTTAATTAGCCAGAAAGTTTTTTACATTAATTAATGTTTTTATTCTTATAATTTATGAGTTTTTGAAAATAAGTTTTAGATTCACTTGAGTAACAGTGGAAGAAGTGACGAAGCCTGTGAAGGTATTAGTACCTAAAGAGAATGCTCAGATTCAGATATCGTTCAGATACCCAAGGTTTTCACTCGTCATTTATTAATAAAAAAACTTGATCTGAAGGTATTAAGATTATTTGAAAAACCAATTGAAATAGAAACCTCTTAAGTTAACCCTCAAACCGAAGAATCATTTTACCGGAAAGCAATTTTTATTGTTTAGAAAACACATTGAAGATTTATTCCGCGGATAAAGAATACGATTACGATTTTCACCAATATTAAGAACATTAATTGGATTTTCTTTACATTTATTTATATAACAATTTGAATTGTCACTACAACAATTCTCCGTAAAACTTGCGTAGCTCGTCATCGTTATTGATTGATAATCTTTAATAATATTCTTTAACGTCTTATTATTCAAATAAATTTAATTTACAATTTAATTATTACAAAAATAATTTATACTTTAAATTTGAAATAATTTTTATTTAAGAAAATATTATTAAAATATTATTTATGAAATATTAGTTTAATTTTAACGTGATTATTTAAATTTTAATACTTGATTAAACAACCCGACATTTTAAAATATTTAAAATATCAATCTTCCATCTGGGTGGGAGAAACACAATCCTAAAACAACATACCAAACAACGCACAATAAACACAATTCAAAAATATTCCTCACAACCACCTTAATTATTATAAAAATGCGAATGTCTCTTGGACAACTCTGAAAAAGACTTTCGTCAGTTGATATCGAGCTAAATTGATAAGATTTTGGAATGATTCGTTTAAAAATAATTATCCGAACAAAGATTTCCATTTTTATACAATTAAATTAATTTGGTAATTTCATGATTATTTTATACATTTTTAGAAGTTGAATATTTCAATATATTTCAAGAAAAAATTAACTTAAAAAAATTAATTTCATGATTTCCCTTAAAAAGGCTTTTTCCATCCAATTAATAATTTCATTATTTCAATGATTTTAATTTTAAAAAACTTTTATTTATTTATTTTTAAAAATTTAATTTATTCAATTTATTTAGGTTAGTCAGTTATGCTCGAACGAGTACTCATCACGGACTTCTAAATTACCCATTTTCTAAATACCAAATTTTATATTCCTCATGCCGCCATTCATGATCAATTAAACAACATAAATCCAAATACGATTCTTCGTTTAGAGACTGTACTTATATATTATTGAAAGTCGATTTACTCCGTGTCACGCGAGATAAATCAGTTAAAGCTTAAATGAGTAAAGAATGAATGTTAATTAATGTTTACGTAATCATTTCATAATCACTTAAACCTCAGAATATTTTCAGTAAAGAAGAGAACGGTGCTGGTACATTGAATTTGCTCGCTTCACTGTAAAGCGTTGATTATTAAGACTCTTGATCAAAAAATCAACGTCCGAAAACCGTGCTCTTCTACTTTATTAAAAATATTCTGAGGTTTTAGTGATAATGAAACGATTATGTAAACGATCCTTCGACGTATAAAGTTCACTTTATCAGTATTAATTAATGTTTCGTTGAAATATATAACTTTTCTAGCTTCATTTCAGTTGCTTATACTATCAGGAAGATCGTATCTGATTGAAATAAAAATTGTTAGCTACAATCCATATCTGTTTGGACATGTTTTTGTGAGCCCCTTTCTGAATAATGCGAGTCATTAAACGCATGTACACAAAATCGGCCTCTGCAGTTTATATATATTATTTTTCATTTTTTTCGTTACTTATAATAATAGATTCACTTTTTGAGATTCCTTGTATTTTTCCATTCTTTTTATTAACTTACTTTCTATATATATATATATATATATATATTATTTAAACAGTATATATATATATATATATCCATGGAATTTAGAAACCTGTTTTTGAAGGCTTTTTGCAGCACTGAATCAACAGTTAACTGCAAATTGATGCCAAAAAAATCTCAAAATTAATCATTATTTTTTCATTTTATATGCATAAAAAAGAAGTAAGATATTTTTTTAAATGTTTATTTTAATATAAAATTACATTTTTTTGATATAAACATAAAATCAATCAGTCACCAAATATATCATTTTCATCAAAGCAGTCTGCGAAGAACTTCCTTGTATGACGATAGTATTTCGTCAATTTTTTTTATTCCACTTTGGTCGCCAAATGTTCGATCGTCCCATTTAGTGCGGACACTCTTTCTTGACGACTGATTGCCAGGAGGTTCGGATAATTTATCATTTCCGTTCTGACGTCTCTTTTCAATTAGACACAAAATGCCTCACTTGGATTGAGGAATGGGAATATTGGGGTAAGTATACCATTTCATGATTTGAAATGGTATTCGAATGAATACGAGCATTATCTTGTATAAGAAAATGCTTCGTTCCGGGCAAACTGTTCGACAGCTCAATTATAAACTCTTGATATTTGGCAAGGTTTACAATGCAGATATATATTTTAAAAAGCAGTGGACCTCTCCACCATTTTGCCATTATCAGAGACAGATTTTCGCCCTTGTTTGTTGGAATGACTGTGTACAGCGGCATTCCTCTTCTTGCGCGTCCAGATTTTCGGCTGGTCCATAAATCGAAGTCAATTTCATCTATAAAGATGCATTGGCTCATTTCTCAACCTTCACGCATAAATCGACCGACGTATTCGTGTCAAAGGCCCTTTACGCGGTCTAAATTTTTTTCTTGCACGGAACCCCGGGCTTTCTTAACTGAAAAAAAAATTTCCAGTGAGATATCTGGAAATGGTTGATTCAAATACATTCAAGGTCTTCGTGTCTTGGATGTATCGCTTGATTTCCGATAAAGTTGAGAGTGGCTTTTCTTCAACATATTCAATCATATGTTGACCGATCTCCTCATTAATTGACGGATTTTTGTGCCTTCCATGCCTGCCTTTAGATATTTGACCGATTTTTTCGTATCAGTAAACGATACTTTTGGCAGCAGATTCGGTAGTGTCCAACTGCCTGGCCAGTCAAATAATTCTCGCCTAAATTGTAGGCTCTGATCAAGCGCTCTTTGTCAACCATAGCTATTCTGTAATTAATTAATTAATTTAATTTAAAATTGATCAAATCTCTCGATTTTCTCGATATTTTTTGACGGCATGGTTCCGTCCTTTCCTTGTCTTCCGACATCCTGCTATTTTTTTTATAAAAATATATTATAGATAATAATAATATACAATGAATCAGTGTCATTAACACTGCTACTCAATGAATATTGAAAATCTTGCAAAATTTTAATTTTTTTAAATTTTAATTTTTTGTACTTAATTGCGGATTTTGCACTTAATAAGGTGTGTAAAAGGTATGCATTGCTTTTGTATGCATGTATTGTATGTGTGTGTTGAGTGTGTTAGGGGTAAGTATTTTTTTATATACTTTAACTGATTGATAATTGGGATAGGTGTAGTTAATATCTGTTTCGTTGTATTTTATTGTATTTAATTGGATATTTATTTTTAGATTTGCAATTTTACTATGAATTTTTGCTCTTAAATGCCGATTCCAGATTCTTACTCGCAAAGGACTGTACTTAATCGATTTTCTTCAAACTCTGCACACTTACTCATTCTTTATGACAATAAATGATTATGTAAAAATTTGATCGAAAAAAACTTTTTAAGATTCCAAAATGGGAAAAAACGGAAAATTCACAGTTCCCGAACAATATTAATTGCAAGATATCTACTTACAAATTATAAGTAGTTTACATTATTTTTTAATTAGAAATTTTTAAATTTTAAAAACTTTGTTTGCAAAGTACAGTTCTGTCTGCATAAAGATGGATATAAAAAATTTAATTTTTTGATTTACTAGTTTGATATTATAATTATTCAAGAAGATAAAAAATTCTGGAAAATGCTCTAAATATTAAAATTAAGATATTTTGATTTTACACTTCTAAAAAATACAATAATAGATTCATGTTGGATCTGTTTTATATAATTATATGTTCAATTACTATCTCAATAAGAATTTTTTCATCAGTGATTTTATTACCACAAGCAAACTCGATGTTCATGATCTGGAACCGCAGATCCATCAAGCAAGTGAGCTGAAGGGTCTTGCAGATCACGATTTGAGTGTTGGGATCTAAAACTTAATATTTTTTTCAGTTTAAAAAATATTGAAAATATATTAATAAAATAATTATTTCCCGAAATTTCTATTTTTTGTATTGTATCTGCGTATAAAATAGTGCTAATTTCAGTCAATGTCGCCATTATTATGTGTCTTACAACAACAACAATCGTCTTTTTGTATTGAAATATGTGTTTATGAAATATTTAAGAATATTTAATTGTAATGTAACAAACTGCACAGAATCGATTCCTCAAAATATTCCTTTTTACTTTCAATCATGCATCTTTGTTATTTTCTATTCTTTTCTGATTACAAAGAACAGAAATTAAATGCACTTCTTAATTATGGCAAATCGCAAAAAACAAGTAAATACAAAATGGTGATATTTTGAGAGGCTGTACGTCCTTATGGACATCATCAGAAATATGTTATCATAGATGTTTATATCAGATTATTTATTCACAGTTTATTGTGTGATATTCAAAAAGGAACGATTCAGTTGATAAATTAGAATAAGTAAATAAAGTACAGCGGCCTTACAGTGCCATGCAATGCAAATTCAAGCAAAATAATTTTTGTGGCATGATAAAATATTTCATTAGAATTTCAACAATCATTATGATGTTGAGTAGGAAAGGAAAAGAGACCACGATTAACCTTCGTCGTATGAATGGTTAATATATTACTCACTGTTTGTAGCCGTTGTTTTCCGAATTATAAGAGTATAGAAAATTTAATACTCTTTATTTATTATGTTTTCATGATTAGAGCAAAGTCAGGAAGAAGATCAACTTTAGCAGTATTATTTAATAATAGAAAATGATTGCATTAATTGATACTGGATCAACTGTAACAATAATTAATGAGTCGATGTTATCGATGACCGGAAATTAAATATTTTGCCAATAATTGAGGAATTACAATCAGTGTCTCTTTAATTTCGCTTTTGTTTCATAAATCTGGTGCAAATGGTGCGTGAGCTATGTTATTTTAAGTAAATATTTGCAACTGATCCCACCCGTTGCAAATTAATTCCGTCCGGCAGATAATAAAAATGAATATAAATACCGTACGATAAAGGTTAAGTAAAGGGTACAATTTCAATTACTGAAGACGAATTTGTTTGTGTCCATTAAATATTAGTAAAAAGTATAAAATAGGACTAAATTTTTATTTTTAGATCATTTTTCTCAAAATCTCGGATTTTAGGATAATGAAACCCATAAGTATTACTATTATTCATAATTGTTTTATAAAAATATAATATAATTATTCTTATTTTGTGGGATTCAATGCCTACTCATAAATTGAGACCCTAAAACAGTTTCATTTGAATTTGCTTTACTTAGAGCAAATTATTTTGCTATTTCATTCACATGCATCACAAAAAGCGACTCAACATCCAGATGAGTTGTGACACTCTCGAAACGAGATATAACCAACTTGCCGCCGTTCTAACGGTGTACAAAGGATGTCATCAACGATAAATCCCTTTTGTGATCTTCGTGAGTTCTTCTGAACCAATTTGAAATTCAATCTCTTTAATTTATATATTTGAGAACTTTGATCTTGATCCAGTGTTTCCTTTATCTATTCTATCGGATTTCCTTTGATTTATCTGAATCTTCTCCCATAAAACATTTGGCGGATCAAAAAATGTCGAAATATCTGTTATAAAGAGAATCGCATTTGTTTGTCCTTTTTATTTTAAAGTTAAGGAAAAGATAATAATAATAATAATTAATTATTATTTAAAAATTATCGAAATATATTATTTTAGATAGTACACAATCATTGAAATTTAATTATTTATTTTTGTTTTCTATTTTTGTAACAATCTCAAAGAAGGTTGTCGAGCAGGACTAACTATTTGCATATGGAGGATACATTGGATGTAAATCACCCGACACCTTCAGTAATTCGGAAGGAGGCTCCACCAAAGGATGTACCATCATTGATGTTTGTACGGTAATCCGTTAGTTCTATTTGCAAATGTGAATAAATAAATTCAAATCTGACAATAACGTTAAAATTAACAACAATAATAATTCCTTTCAATAATAAGTCACATCGGATTTGTTTTTGGATCATTCATCTCGCAGAATGCGTAAATAACAATTAAAATTTATTTTAAAGAAATGTCGAAAAAAAAACAAATAAAAGAAAGACTCTTAAAATTGCATTTGAGTGACCATATTTGAAGCAAGGGGTTTATTGGTTAAGGGGTTGATTGTGGTGTAGGGTTACCTTTCAATAAACATATCCACAATAATTGTAAAATATAAATAAAATTTGTGTTAGTAAATAACCATATTAATTATTTATTATTCCGATAAATTGAAGAAATTATAATAGTACATGTATTGATCTACATTGATTATCATCAGAAATTAGTTCTTTATTTATTACAGAAAAATAATACGAAGTGATAATTAAAAATATTGAAGATGCGACTAAAGTGACGCAACACGTTTTGTTATATTTTTTTCCAAAATTATTTAAACAATTCTAAGACTCGAGTCCGGTTAGTGTGGCATTGTCGGGGAGTGATGTTGTTGTCATGCTAACCGTGCCATAATGAAAACTTTATAATGTACAACTTACTGAACATGTTTGATTCTTGTTGATAGGATTTCACTTTGGAATTCTCTTCATCCTCTAATTTCATATTATAGCATGCGATATGTTATTGTTTCATATAATAATAAATATATGTAAAAAATATATCTTATTAATTAAAGAGAAATACCAGCAAAAGTTATAATAAATATTTCAATAAAGTAAGTAAACCAATTATATTTTTTAATATTTAAGCACAATTTGATTTTGTGCTTGTTTTTCATGATCATGTGTAGTATTTGGGCTGTTTACTGTCTCAAGAAGAATTCAGTTTGTTCTGGACCTTCTGAGACAATATTGACTCTAGAACTGTTTTCTTCATATTGAAAAGAAAGTCATACTTAATGCAGTTCTGCTGTTGATAGTTTCGCAGTGTGCTCAATTCCATCAAATTTATTTCCGAGGTTTTTCTCTTATGTCTTCTTACGATCTTCAAAGTATTTGACGAGTCTCGTTTATAAATCTCTTCTTCTCTTTCACTTTTAAGCTAATTGTTTCTCGCAGCTGCGCAGATTTCAGTGTCATTCATAGCTTCATAACGTTCAGAGTCGTGATCAATTTGGAATCATTATCAAGAAATATCTTCATGTGATGGCATTTGGAAAAATATATTCTTCAGTGTACTCAATCTCGAACCAATCGTTTACAAGCTTAACTTGAGCGATAATGCTAGCTTTTCAGAAGCAATCATTGATAACGATATCTGTTTTTCAAAGCCTCAAATCGAATATTGTTTCCATTAACCACAGTAAACCAGACGATGCAAAAAATGTCGGCAATCTTCTGCACAATACGAAACTTTGATTCCAGCAGATTCAAACTATTGGGTTCGTGATTAAAATTCGAAGTCATAATTTGCAAACTTTATTTCTACTACAATTATCATTATTGAAACAAATTTATGAGGAACAATATTTCAGTTACATAATCCAGATCTAAAAATTCTAAATATAAATAATAATATCGATGTATAAATATATATAAATATTTTTTATATCTTATTTTTTTTAAATCTTATTTTGTTTCTGTTTTATTAATTTTTTACAATGTTTATAAATTTAGATCTTTAGAAATATTTTAATGGACATATCCTGTAAAAATTCAATTCCTAAATAATTTTTCTTTAATTTTAAATAATTCCATTTTAAATTATTTGTTTAATAAAAGTTTCCATTGACAATTAACTTCATAAAACATTATGATTTTTATTCTAGACTTGATTTTAAAATATTCAATAAATTATTTTTTTAATAAAAACTTTCCGTATACAATTAAATTCGATAAGCATTTTAATTTTATTTTAAATAGTGTTACAAAATATATCAAAATATTCTTTAACTTCGAAGATGATATTTTAATTGTGAATTTTTGAAACTTATTTTTTATAAAACTTTGTCCCAATCTTCTGCACAATACGATACTTTGATTCCAGCAGATGCAAACTTTACAGCTTTTGCATTACAGACAACAATGCCGTATTTTATAGGCCATGGCAAAGGGGGTTTACTTCTGTTTTTTGATAAAAAATTTAATTAAAAACATTAATTAATAAACAAACTAAATTATTTGATATGAAAACACGTGAATCAATATGTACTTCTTACTCCTAAAGTAACTTACAAACAATCAAATTAAATAAACGATTCATATGTCATCATCGTAATAATTTAGTTATTGAAAATTAAAATTCTTTTTTTTAGTTTAATTTCGATAAATATTAGTTTTAAATTTAAAATTATTATTAGAAGTGCAAAGTAAAACTCAGTCGATCTAGCCAGCTTTCTTTATAAAAAAGATGAAACTTAAATTCCGAACAGCCAAAAGTGTCGCAAAAACCGAACTCGGCTGTAGAGAAAATAACTGGAAAAAACAAAGTTAAAAAAATTTAAAATCACAAAATAACGAATATATTTAGAATTAATAAATTAATCACCTTATCACTTTGTGCTTTTGCATAGCTTAACTACTGGACAATACAAATCACCAGACAATTTCTGCGTCCAGTTGCAAAGGAATAGGATGAAAGGCTTGTTCTGTCATTCTTGGTTCCTCTCTTCTGCTTTTATAAAATCTAGTAAAAGTATCAAAACATTGAGTAAATGATTTTATAACAATCCGTTTTTTATGTCTGTTATTGAAAAGCTCACCAGTGAGACTATGGCTAAAATAATTGCAACAGAACAAACTAGGAATGCTTAGTCTAATCGGTCTATTAATTTGCTTGTGGATGAAGACGTAAATGAAAGAGTTGAGGAAGGTTTTAAGAAAATATAATAAGCTCACATCACTCTTAACAAATCAAGCATACAAAGTAGTCTATTCTGAAACAAGCAATAATTTTTGAAATTTAATACTTATATCTGAGTCGCAAATGATTTTGAATGAGACATAATTGTTAAATTAAAAAATTATTTCTTTCTTCAGAATAAAATTCAGTATAAGCTAGAGGTTATTTACAGTAAAGCAAACTTAATTTAATAAATTCTCTTTGCTCTTGAGTCTGTGTTCAGATATTGTTCATCATTATGCAACTGCAATGGTCGTTATGTCACATACATAGGGGAACCTGACCGTCATCTCGGTAAACGAGTCCGAGAGAACTCTTATAGATAGAGGATGGAATTATGTTGCCTAGTAAAAGGAAATATGCAGTTGTAACTTGAGTATAATTGATTTCAAAATTATAAATAAGAGAATCTCTTCTCTTTGCCTTTCAGGGACCCTCAGTATATTATCCTAAAATATATTAAAAATTTTGTTTTGTCATGAATTAAAATAAATTGTCATTGTTTTTTTAAATTTATTTACTCACTTAAAAAAGATTACTTTAAAAATTATTTTGGAATTACATTCGAAAACATTAAAATGAATATTCCAATTGAACATTGAAGTCTCCTAATTTTCAGACCCCAACAAGTAATCGAAATCGGTCGTGGATTATCAAAGAAAGATAAATTAAAAAATAGAACTCCTTTTTCCTTTTATCTGCAAGAAAAAAGAAAGATTGTGAAAGTAGCTGGAGGTAATCATTACCACTCGCAGCGGACGCGGACAGAAACAGGTGGGTAATTAAGGCGATTAGATGCTTTGATTAAGCTTTTCTAAAAAAATGAAAAAAATTCAGTTTTTAAGTAACAATTTTTACCAGAAAATTAATGTACAAAAGAATTAAAAGATTGTTGTCAATGAATTATAAACTGATTTTTTATATTTCTTTATTTTTATTTATTTTTTAATCATTTTTAATGTATTTCTGACCCTTCTTGTTCAAATCGAATAATAAACCATTTTAAAGTTACAGTTGCTTCCAAAAAATGTATTAAAACATTTAAAAAACTTTCCAGGCATTTTATTATCCACATTGATTTTGAATGACTTACATATATAACCATTCTTGTTGCGATAGTTTTGCATCGTATTTGCAGTAAGAAATTTCCGACATCCGTTAAGTTGACTGATAAAATGCACAAGGCTTAGGAAGCTGAGTACGGAAACGTTTTTGATTTCTTCTCAAATGTAGCAAGAAAACGTAACTGGAATCCTAATCCAAAATAATGAAATACATGCGCCAGTAAAAGTTTTATACAAAGTGTAACTTATCAAGCATATTTATATATTGATATACTTCTGTTGCAGTAAGTAGGAAAGCAATACGCTTCAGCTTATCTATTAATAGTATCAACCTACTTACAATATTCACTACTTTTAGGCAACGTTTAGGGGAGTTATGGGCCTGTGTGATGAGATCCGGAAAGGATGCTGCTAAAACAATTAATTTACCGGCAATGGGTAGCGTTTTGACATACGTATCGGGGCTGCCACCTGGCCCAAAGTGATCGAAAACCGATCGAGTCCACTGGAACGCCAAACCCCCGAATTGTTCCGAGGTCTCTGAAGACATGGCATGGATCTCGTTGCTTTGCAAGGCCAATTTCGTCGATTCGTTCGAAGGACCTTCGACTTCGACAACCTCGATCCAATGCGTCTCGACCGTGTCGTGATCGGTCGTCATGTAATTGAACATCGGGACAGCGGCTCATTTAAGCGATTCTTTCAATAAGTTTCCGAACGAATGAATTTGAACATCGGTGGCATGATCGAGATATTCATGTTTAATTTGAGCAATTTTCAAGTGCATTTGTCGTGGTACACAACAGTTGTCATATTTGATTTTGATGGTAATAAGTTAATCATCTTGTTTATTGTGAATATTAAAAGCTAAGAAGGTTTACAACCATTTATTCATTTATATTTTGTTTAATAACCTGCTTAGTGTATACTATAGGTTTTGTTACGATATCACTGAGATTGTAGCGCATTTCTATTCTTTTTTTGCAAAGTTGAGAGGAAGTTTAAAATTATAAAGCTTATTTTTAAATTGCAGAGAGTAGTTGTGACACTAATACAATGAATGTATTTTCTGATGATAAGTTGTTCATAGAATTAAAGAGATATGCTTGCTTTGGCGTACAGAATACTGCCAGCCTGTTGTTATAGTCGATTGGTATTACGCATGACTCAATATTTTCTGTACCCACAAAGATGGATTCCAAATCATCATCATCGTTTAACAACTTGGTAGCAACATAGCCTGATAGAATCAGAGATTTGGAAGAAGTGTTGATGCTTTTTAGAAAGACGTTGATATATTTATAATCATACCAGTGTTTTGCGATATTTGTGAAGTTTTTGATCCCTGGGATCAGAAAGAAAGAGATGTGAACAGTTAAAATTCGGAGTTCGATTCAAGGTTAAATCCAAATAAAGAGGGTAGCTATGAGAAGAGATTATCATTGTGAAGTTAATGATCTAATTGTGACTTTGTATTACTCCTGTCCGATTGTTTTATACATACATTTCAAACGTGTGTTGTGTCTGTGCCTGAAGACACTAATTTATACATTTATTATTTAAGTAAAGGTCGATGTCAACTTCACATTTATGTTATTTTAACAAAAAATGACTTATTCATTTTATACATAACATGGATCCAATTTTACATCTTTTATTTAGTGAAAGAAAGCTTTATGTTGGTTTGTCAGTTTTAGAAAAAATATAATTCCAATTAAAATTTTGATGAAATTAATTTCTGAAAATTATATATATATAATGAAAATTGTATAAATAAAATAAAAAATTAATTTATGTAAAAAATGTTTATTTGAATGGTTAGATGAAAATGAATGTGAATTTTTTTAATATAAAAGTATGACGTCGTATTCCATTGGAAATTTATGTTTTCAAGTTATGAGCAATAAAAAAGAAGTATTATATTATTCAATACTCAAGGAATTAGATGCAATCCGGACCGTTCGTTCGTTGTACGCGTCTGGTCGTACGACTTGGATAGTACTGGTATCCGGCGATGTTAAGTCGCGCATGATAATGAATTACGAGGAGAATGTGCTACTGCAGGCCATTTGCCGGGAGAAATTTGCCGAGCGTAATTACACCGATTATCTGATGACGATCTCTTCGGAGCGTGATATGATCACGAATTGGGGTGACAAGGAGCTGGAGCTCCACGAGCTACTATGGCTACCTAGAAGGTACAGGAGTACTGGTGTATGAAGGTTCAAATGCCCCGGATATGGTAATTTCGTACTGCTCACGAAATCACTGGGCGTGCTCTGCTATCAACCAGTAGGATTGATCAAGTGGCCTGGCTGCTTCTTTAATATCAATCAAAGTTGCAGGGCCATCTCTTCATTTAGTTATGTCTGTTTCACTTTTATATTTTTTTTTAGTGCAATAGAGTGAAAATACACTGGAAATGTCCGATTCTATATCACATTTGCTTCTTGCTTTAATTGTTTCATCCACCAAAACCTCTGATGCCTGGCTGTCTGTCAGTGCAAGACTCACATCCAAGTCCACAGTTTTGGCGAACTTTGCAACGACTGTTTTCCGATTGTCCGCAAGTCAAGGTTTGTAATTGGATCAAAATTGTTGCTTACAAGGGTCAGCAGAACCGATACGGTTGTAATCTCTCTATTATTATTAGTTATTGTGAAAGAATTATGTTTTGAAATTATACTTTTCAGATACTTCCTTAGTATTCACAGCTGATTTCAACAAAGTTTCAACAAAAACAAAGCAAGATTAACGATTTTTTATAGTTTAAAAAAAAATTTGGTTTTTCCTTTATTTTTATCATTTTTGTATAGTTATTATTATTTGATTTTTTAAAAATAAAATTTTACCCATTTAATTTTGCTTGAAAATGCTTTCAACTTATTCCAATATTAATAAACTAAATAAAAATTATTCGTAAGTCTTTAATTTATATTTTTTATGAAATCTTTTGAAAGCAATCTCGGTTTTATCCCCCTCTTCAAGTTGCTCTTCAGTGGATTCTATTGTAAAATTAAAATATGATTTAGATTGACTTAAATTTAATATTTTAAAATATTTTTTTAAAGATTCGAAATTTATTTGAGGCCGATTAAATATCGTCTTTCATTGTTTTTAAATGATTTTTTAAATATTTTGTAAATAATTGATATATTAATTTGGATATGATTTAATAAGTTTCAATAATTTTTACAAATTTTATTTAATTTACTGTATAATAAAAATATTTTTTCCATTAAAAAATAAACTATTTTTCATAAGAATAAATTTTAATCATTAAAATTTGTGCAGAAAGAAATATTTAAAAATTTCAAGCTAAAGTTATTTACAATAGAATTTGTAATTTCTTTGTTTAAATATTCAAAATTTTGATTTGATGAATTTGAATTAAATAGTGTTATGAATTCGGATTATTTATCAACTTTGAACGATTTATTTTATAAATTCTCTCATATTTTCCATGTCGAAATTATCTCGGAGGTAGTTATAGACCTTTTTACAACCTGCATGACACAACAATTTGTGCATTTCTTCAATAAAATTTGCTCGTTCTGCCTTTGGGATCCAGTATTTATTATCTTGATTTATGACGATATCATTCTTTAATGCTCATTTTCTTGTTTTGCCTTTATTTATGTCCTCGATTATTTGTTTTATTTTATTATTATTCTTCTGCCATTTAAAACCATCTGAATCTTTGCTTAATGACAGTATTCTTGTTTTAATCTTTCCTTTCTTGGCCTCTTCATGCATTGTTTGACACTGATTGCATAGTTCGCACGAATTTCTTGACATTGCATAGGCATTTGAATGTTTTCAGTTGTTATTATTATTTGTTTAAGTATTCTAAAAAGATTGTAAATAATTAATAAATTCTACTTGTTGATATTATGAATCCTGAAGTGAAACCTGGAGATTTAACTTTTTCACCTTTTCGATATTCCATTTTCATGTCAAGAAAATTTATCCATGTTTGGAACTGTGGTGTGATAGGGTTCTTTTTAGTCATCATAAACGTAATAGCTTTATGATCTATTCGAAACAAAAATCTTTTTCCATACAAGAAATGTTTAAAATGCTGTGTGAAATAATAAATTGCAAGTAGTTCTTTCCTTGTAATGCAATAGCCTAGTTCATGTTTATTCATTGTATGTGATCCATATGCAATCACCCTTTCTCTTCCACATTCGTCTTTCTGTGGTAACACCGCTCCTATCGTATCAAAACTTGCATCTGTATCAAGTATGAAGTCTTTGGCAAAATCAGGATATGCCAAAATTGGAGTTTTAATCATTTTGTCTTTAGTTTTTGAAAAGCTTCATCACATTCTTCAGTTCAAATCAGTTTCTTATCCTTATTTTTACCACATAAACCTTCCAGTACTTTTGCATATTTTGCATAATCCTTTATAAATTTTCTGTAGTAATTTGTCAAGCCCAAAAAGCTCCGTAAATGTTTAAGGCTTTGAAACTTGCTTATCGCATCAATCTTTGATTTATCTGTTTCAATACCATCTTTACTTATTATCCTAATCAATTTAAATATTTTGTTCTGATTTTAAAGAAAAATTTTAATCAACAGACAACATTTTATCAATATGCACGATTCTGGAATGTATTTGAAATGTTTTTATACATTTATTATTTATTAAATTTATTTATTATTTATTATTATTTATTATTTATTATTACTTTTTATCCTAAGAATTTAGTCTTTTCTACTAAAATTGACATTTCTCCGGATTTATTCTCAAACCTGTTTAATCTTCTCAAATACGTTATTTACTCTTTGAAGATGTTCTTTCTTATCTTTTGCGAAAATCAAAATATCATCCAAATATTTGACAACCAAACGACTGCTTCTTTCCAATTCAACATACACATTCAAACACAAAACATCGCACATTAAAATATTCCTCACACGGATAAAATAAAACAAATATTGGAAGATAGAAAAAAGAAGACGGATTTGTCCAGGATGATGAGAATGTACTTTCAGTAGTTGAACACACCATCCACGCTGCACATCGAGGATAATGACAATTAGAATGGAATATCCACGCCGCCAAGCAATTAGACTAGCAATCCATCTGATTTGCGTCAGCGAAAAAAAGTAAACCAGAAGAAAATAAAAAAATCGAGAAGAGGAAGACTGCCAATGGAAACGTTATCTGACAATAACTTCAGTCCTCCTGATGAAGACGAAATAATTGAAGATGCGCAAACAGTTGGAAACAGAATAACCGTATCAGATGGAGTCAGTTTGATCATCTATCATCGATATTTTCAAATTCAACAAAAATTTTTGATGTTGATTGTGTTACGGTCGGAAAATCCATTAAGACCTTATAATACATTCACAGACACGCAAACATAGTACCCAGCACACAGAAAGGAAGAAAAGTCAGCAAAATTTTATACATATATTTAATGCCTACAACATATAGATAAATTCAGAACTGCCGAGACACCCCAGAAGGTCAGTATGGCATCGAAGGTATCGGTTGAGAGCTGAAAGTACAGCATAAAGAGAATAAATCAAGTCGGATTAAAACTTACCCGTTAAAAGAGGACGAACAACCGCCCCGCCACAGGAAAGAAACACGGCGGGGTATCCGCGAAAGTGACCCATCGGTGATTGAAGGACTCACGAGTAGAGACAATAAACCTTAAAAGGAAAAAGAATTAATTAAAACAAACCCGAAAAATAATAGTTTCTTACCGAAACACCCTGTGGAGCTGAGAGGTCATCCGACCCCCTCCGTATAGCCCCTCGCAGGATGGACCCCTGGATAGAACTCGTGGAACGCTGGTCGATCCTCGAAAGAAGTTATTCACCCTTAAAGAGAAAAAATTAATTCAAAACCAGACAAAAATTAACAAAGTCACCTACTGAATTACCGAATGGGGTTAAGGGGTCAACCGACCCTCCCATAATAGAACATCGCGCGGGCAATCCGTGAGCGAAACTTAGAAAGTCGTAGGACCACCCTGAGGAAAGTTATAGGCCCTGAAAGATCAAACAATTAATTAGGAAAAATAGAAAATTAATTAATCTTACCAAGAGTCAACCCAGAATCCGAAAATAATCGTCAGCTAACGATTCCGTACGAATCATCCATGAATCAGCAGCAGGTATGTTGGAGAAAGATGGAGGTGTGTAAAGACACACGAGAATTGGATCCTATAATAAAATAAAAAAGTTTTAAAATTTCGAAAAATTTTTAGAGACACACTTACCAGCCCGACCAACCAGCATCGCAGAAATTTCAGACAGTCGGTTGGCAAGACCTGGTTGGCCGAGAAGGGACAACAGGACAACCTAGATGAAATATAAAACAAGAATCATTTTTAACTAAGTCGCACTTTTGAAACTAAACTTACGCTTATAACGTAAAAGAGTATTCACTATCCCAAAGCGAATTTCGAACGATATTGTCCACAGCATCCGAGAGCGAGAACCGGAATTCTTGAACCGAAGTAACCGAACGGACGAATCGAACCACTCACTCATGAAAGCCGTAGTAGTATCGGACAAGAAACCGACAGGTGAACCGCGACATATCGAGAGAACGATTTCTACATTTGCAGAACCGAAGGACAGTCGCTCTACCCCGCGACGCGCAGACTGATAGACGATTCGACCCACGAACGACCGTTAGAAACAGCTCTCCGGAACCTTGCAGAGTAATTTTGTTCTTAAAGTGTTACTATTTACATTCGAGCATAATTATTTTACATTTTTCGTTTCAATAAATGTGTTCAATTAATCACTATTGAGTTTAATTTAATTATTATTGAATTTATATTTTAATTGAATAATCGTAAAAGTTAGAAACGAGTTTAGTCAACTGTAAAACATAGTAATCCGACTTAAATGTCATCGAATCTTAATGAATCAATCAAAAACTACTAAAGTCACCTTTTGCTGATCCGTTTGAAGAAGGATCCAAGAGTTGGGTAATCGTTCCCTGACGTTAGTAGTTGTGTAAACGTCCTCGGTCGTCGTCCTAGTCGTCGGAAATGCCCCTTTCAACTGACGGTCGGGTAGATCCCGCTGATCATTCGAATTACCGCGCTGCAGAGAGGTCGAAGCCTATATTATTAGAACAAGACTAATTTCTTCAGAAGAATCGATAAGCGTACGAGAAACAAAAATTTTCTAGCGAAATAATCTTACTTTTACAAACATTTTAGAAAAATTATTCCGTTAGATATTTTGTGACATTTAATTTTCAGTTTTTCAGTAAAGCGTTTTGTAAATATTTAAAATTATAATACATGAAAATTTTAACATTTTATGAAAATTTTAACTTGAGTATATTTGTAAATATTTAAAATTATAATGCGTGAAAATTTTATGAAAATTCTAATTTGAGTGTACGACACTTCCAATTACAACCAAAGTTGAGAATTCTTGTCGTTCCTAATTTTGGAAGTTACTAATAAAATTTTCTAATGTATCTTAAATTCTAATGAGTTTTGGAAATTAGATGGAAATTTTGTTAAAATAAATTGTGAAAGAAATTAAAAAATTATGAAATAAATTTTGTCGTTGCTTCACAATAATTTTAAATTCGATGATTTACGAAGAATTTATTTTGACTTTATGGTTTGTCGATTTTACAAATTTAATTAAAAAATTTTTTTTGGCCCAGCGTCGGTAATTTTACTGAAACTCATGAGTGATAAATTTGTCGTTGGAATCTAGGAATCGAGCGGTAATAAATTTGCCATTGAAACGGCTACACGAATTCCGTGGTCAAAAGGGGCTTACGAGTCACTGAAATTTTTGTACAAGATATTTAGTTTGAATTATTTGACATATCTAATTTGGGTGTTCGACTACTTAAAGATATTTAATTTGTACGAGATATCTTGGACATGTTATATAGTATTGATCCGATGCAATAGAGAACTTCTCTCGCAGGGTCCTTAGAGCGGTAGATAGATTTTATGCAAATTTGTTTGTTGAAGGCGATCAAAATGGAGTAAGTGATTAAGATGAATTAACCGCGACGAATTTCCCTGCTATGACAGTTGACACGAACCAGTACACCAGAGGTTTAGGACCCGATAGCAGTATGGGGTATGATAGAAGCCACATGATAGAATTTACACACCAATGTTACGAGCTTTCTCTCACACTGACAACCCGCCCATACTTGGAGCCGACGTGAACTACACAACAACAAACATGAGCGACACATGCATCAGAGAGTTACGCAGTTACACAGATTCAAATCATCTCCTAAAGATACTGACCCAGGTGGGGGGCCCATAGCTTATCCTACCTTTAACTGAACCCGAAGGCCCCTTGAGCTTGGCACTGCTAGGCAGATGTCAGGCAAGATAGGAGTTGTCCGACCCTATATATAATGTCATTAAAATCGAAATAAATTTAGAGTGGGTTGTGGCTGACCCTTAACAATCACTGGGGGCTCAAGAGCTTTTAAAAATGTTTACACTCGAGAGGGTCATGACAATGGTGTTCTTGAGAAGCATTGTTCATGAGGATTCCTGGAAGTGAGTCTTGATTGATAACGGGGAATTCGGGAAGAAACATCGTCATATTGATTAAATAACAGGTGTTATATAATTCTGGCTTGTTCAAATTCAACAATAATTTTTGATTTCGAATTTGGAATATGGAGTAAGTGATATATATCTTAAATATCTTCGGAAAACAAATTTCGTTTTTTTAATGACAAATTTTATCAAGAAAATTTTTTAGAAATAATAGATAAAATAACCGTTATTCTTATCTACAGTCGAATCTCTATTTAACGAAGTCTCCATTTAACGAAGTAAATTTTTTGTCCCGACTAAGAGGGCAGAAATCCTCATTTATTTCTCGCTCTATTTAATGAACCTCCATTTAATGAAAACCTCTATTTAACAAAGCATTTTTCTGTACCGAACAAAAATTTTATGTGTAAATTAACCTCTGTTTAACGAAATCAATGCTGCGTTGAAAAATTTCAGATATTTTAAGTACTTGAAAATTTCAAAACTTTTAAGCAATTACCGATTATCAAATTCGGAAAAAGAAATGTATTTTTTCAAAAGTATATTTGCATTAAAAATCATTATTTTTTTAAAACACACATTTATTTTCTACTAATTAAAATAAATAAGATTTTATAAAATATTTATTTTATAGGTAACATTTCTACCAATTAAATTGAAATAATTTTTGTAAAAATTTTAGAGTAATGATAATATTTTAATTAAATTGAGACAATTTTTTATAAAAATTAAGTTTTAAAAATTCACAATTAAAATATTATCTTCGAAGTTAAAGAATATTGTAAAGAAGATTTTGATATATTTTGTAACACTATTTAAAATAAAATTAGAATGTTTGTTGTACACGGAAAGTTTTATTAAAAAAATAATTTAAAATGGAATGATTTAAAATTAAAGAAAATTATTTAGGAATTGAATTTTTTACAGGATATGTCCATTAAAATATTTCTAAAGATCTAAATTTATAAACATTGTAAAAAAATAATAAAACATAAACAAAATAAGATTTATGCAAAATTGAAGAAAATAACATATATATATTTATACACCGATATTATTATTTATATTTAAAATTTTTAGATCTGGATTATGTAATCGAAATATTGTTCCTCATAAATTTGTTTCAATAATGAAAATTGTAGTAGAAATAAAGTTAACAAAATTATGACTTCCAATTTTAATCACGAACCTAATAATAATGAAGATTAAGAATAGTAATAATAATAATAATAATTTAGCATTGCCCATCCATGCCACCACCATCAGACAACCATCAATGAAGACCCGGAAGTTTTGTTAATTAATTTTTTTAAAAAATATATATATTTTTCTTTTATATGTTTTTTTATTTTTTATCCCTTTTTTAATTATTTATTATTATTATATATGTGCATTAAACGTGATATGAAATTAAAACTTTACCCAAAAAAAAACAAATATTAAATTAGAAACTATTGTCAAAAAGATTATTTTGAAATTCTACAAAAAAGGTTGATGAACTAGTTTTCCTGATCAACTATCGAAATTCTAACTAAATTATGTCTGTAGAGGTGAAACTTTTATATATATATATATATATTATTATTATTATATATTATTAAATATATATTAAATATATATTATTATTATTATTTTTATTTTCATTTTTTCACCCATACGGGTTACTTTCAAAAATAAAAGAAATGCTTAGAAAGTTATGGTTACATTATTTTACTTAGCTATTTGATTCTCTACAATTGTTTAACCCCTGATAATTTGATTTTACAGATATCGTTCGTTCAGATAATTTTTTGTTTTTAACAAACTCGCTTACACACAATTTACATAAAAAGTTTTTTTTTTAATCATCATATAATAATGTTATGAAAACGGTAAAAATAAATAAATAATATACACCTACCACAAAATAATAAGTTTTAATATAATATTATCATAAGGTTACTAAAGATGATAAAAATAGATAAATAAATAAGTATAAATATATACAAAACAGTCATTGTTATTTTACACCACTGTCATCAAGTTCATTCAGACTCCTTGTGGCTCGAATTGATATAAGCGTTGCAAGTAGTCCGACTGGCTCTTGATCACAAAAAAAGCAATCGATACTGAATCCAAGTAAATTGTTTTAAACCAAACAGTGGTATGAACCTGTTTCGTTTAAAATTCCAAATCTAAGTTAATAAATGAATGATCTAAAGATTTAAATAAAGAGTAATTATAATCTCTTGGTGTTGATTGATAGACATGATCTCTTGTAATAGATTCAGTTTCTTTGAATAAGATTTTTCCATCAGGTATGTATACCGAGTTTCCACTTTCTAGTTCTAAAGAAACACCTTCTAACTGTTGCAAAACATCCATACCAAGCAATAATAATTCTGGCCAACTTTTTGAAATTAATACATTTGTTATAATAATCTTGCCACCAATTTTTATTGACACTTGTAAAGTTCCTTCAATCGCGAGATAATGACCCGTAACTGATTGTAACCTTTCAACACAAGGTGCCAAATTTAATTTTTCAGATGCCAGAAGCATCTTTTCATCGACAATTGTGACTGCTGAACCCGTATCAACTAAAGCTGTAATATATCTATCATTTAATAAAACAGTTATTATTAATCTTTTACCGAATTTAGTTCTCATAGCAAAAACATAATTACTAGGTAAACCCCATTGATTTCTTATTTCAACTTCTCTTTTTTGTTTTTCCTCTGAATTTAGAGTTTCCAATTTTGGATCGATAGCTTTCATTTCCTTAAGTTGTAAGAATGGATAGTAATTCGGTAATGATCCAAAACTTGACAGATTGAATGGTGCATTTGAATTTAACATTTCTTGATTCTTTAGTAGCTGATTCTCATAATCTTTCCACTAGCTATTAGGTATTGATGGTGCCGTTAAATTACTGTTACTTACAGTTTCATTTACAGTAGCTGATTCTCATAATCTTTCCACTAGCTATTAGGTATTGATGGTGCCGTTAAATTACTGTTACTTACAGTTTCATTTACAGTTTCACTTTTTCTTCCATCACTTGGTACACTTGGATCACTGTTGGAACTATCTGAAACAGATTCAAATTGTACTTTTTTATTTTCTTTTTTAAACTTTTTACGACATTTATTAATTTTCATTTCTGATTTTAATATATTTCTTTCTTTATGATAATGTTGAATTATAAAAAATTGTACTATCATAGGAATGCATCCAATTATTAATTTCCATGAAAATCCCAAAATTGTATATATTAACAGCATCACAATTTACATGCAAACATTTATTGACAACACAAACAGTTTCTTCACAACAATTTTCATTGGTCATCTTTCTTTGATTGATATCGTTTTTTGTTAATATATTCAAATCTAAAAAAAAAACAATGAATGGGAAAGTTTAATAATAAATTTTAATTTCTCATAATTTTTATTGGATAAAAGTCATTACTTTTTTAAGTCATAATTTTTTAAATAAACATTAATTTTTAAAATATATTACATTTAATAAGTTAAAATCATTTACTGAAAATATTATTAAAATTCATAATTATCAAACTTTAATTAATTACTACTTAAAATTAATATCATTAAATTAATTTCATTAGATTCAAATAATCGATCAATAAACATATCAATCCAATCTGAATAGGAGAGTCACAAATCTAAACAGCATACAAACAACAAACTTACAACATTCCAAATTATCCCTCACAGTATATAATCTGTATGTTGATAACATTTGAGAAATAACAACTTTGGATATCGTAAAAATTACATAAACTCAATTACATAAACTAAACAATGCTTCCCCCATAATTCGTCCAAATACACCTTTTTCAGCGACTAATATTGGAGCGACTAGATTAGGATTTGTTACTACTAAAGCGATTCAATTTTGTAATATTTCTCGGTTCAATTTACAATCATTTAATATAACTTCACGATATAAATTTTCCACCGTTGATTGATGAAAATGAAATGCAAGATCCATTTTATTGCTCAAATAATGGGATAATTTGATATCAGCATTATGTACAACTGCAGCATCAGATATCTTTTCTTGAGAAACATGTAGAACCCTGTAATTTGTTGAATACATTGGTATTTCACAATGATTTTCTTTTTCTTTTCGAATAAATCTCATTCCATCTGCTGAAAGGTATGACATTAAAACTGTTGCTAAAGTCTTTTATTGAACTTGTACTGCTTTTCGAGCTTGATGCTTCTTCGGTTTTCACATATCTGGTCTTTCTTGTATTTGAATGCCTTGAGCTTCAATAAATTCTGCTCATTTAAGAAATGCCAAATTACAATCTTTATAATTAACTGAGTATAACAACACAAATTCTCCTGTTGGACAGCATGTAGTTCGATAATTACAAAATGGATGGGACTGTAATTTCCCTGTAACATCATCAAAATTCCTTCAAATTCTCTGAATTCTGTTTGATATTCCTCTGATACCATAATTTTATCTACTATTTTATTTCCTAATTTTACAGATTCTCGCTTAAATTCTCCATCCGGATCCATTACTCCTTTTCGAAATACAGATTCTCTTGTTATATATCCAACTTTGGCAGTTAAAGTTAAAGTGGAATCAATTTTAAGTTGTTTCGTTTGAAATGCTGCTTCGCAATTTTCTGGTAGAATATCAACAGGTCTTGGTATAGCATCTATTTTAATAAGAGAAGAGTGACTCCATTTTCCACAATGAAAAACATAAGTTGCACGTTTGACTATACACTCTCGCACTTTTGCTCTTCTAAATCCAGATTCTTGATACAAATGATATAAAACATTTTTCTCTTCTTTAATTTGTAATGGATAAGGTTCAGCACATTCTACGACATCCATTAATAAATATATTTTGCCAACTTCTGTTTGTGAACAATCATATGCTTCTAAAGACATCGTTGGAGATATACATAAGAATAAAATAATTATTAATGATAACCATAACATTTTTGAATTATATTTAGCTTTTTTACCATCATCAATTTTGTTATCTTTCAATGATTCATTTTTTATTACTTTATTTGGAAACTCTTTACTTCTTTTTGATACACTTTTACTTATTAAATTAACATTTATATCTACATCGGGAATGTTTTGATACTGCAACATATTTTCTTCCTTTTTTATTTCAAAATTTTGTAAATCATCAGTAAATTCATTAAAATCATTAGTATCGTAACATTCTTCAATATAATAAACTGTTATATTGTTAATTTCTTTTTCATTACATCCATAATCATATAAATAATTTTCATCTTGTAATTCTACATCTAAAAGACATAAAAGTAATGTTCCTTCAATTTTAAACATTTCTTTGACTTTTTGTCTTACAGTTTTTACTTTAATTGTCCACATTTTAGCCGTATTAATTGTACCTTTTCCTGGAACTTCTATTGCTAGAAATAATCTTTGAATATCTTTATTTTTCTGCCTACTATATTGTCCAAATTTTATCAAAATTTCTTGTATTTCTTTTTTCAACATTGTTTCTTGTTTTAATTCATCTATTAATACCGATCTTAGATTATTTATTACACTATTATTAATGTTTAACGTTTCTCTTTCTTTAATTATATTCTTTAACTTTTCTTCATTAACTTCATTTTTTAATCGTAATGCCAAATCTTTAATATAATTTTCAGATATATTCATTTTATTATCATTATTTTCTAACATTATATCAACAGTATTAACTTTACTTGGTAATATTCAATAATCCACTAAATAGTCTTCTAATTCTAATTCAAAAAATTTGAAATTCATAATAAATTTATCATTTCCAATCTTTTGCACGAACATTTCCTTCAAATGTTTAACTTTTTGAAGATGATCAATTTGAATTACTGTAAATTCTTGTCCATTAAGAGTTATAAAAATCTGAAGATTATCTGTCATAGGCATTTTTCTCAATTGTTCTTCTAAAAATTTGAAAAAAATGTTTTCCTTTCACAATTCATCGTTGTATTATCATCTAAATAATTCACTACCAACTTTATAAAATGTTCAGTTTTATCATTTGGTAAATTCAATTCAATTATTTCTTTGATATTTTTACTTATTTTACCATTTAAATCTTTATTCATTTCCATTTCGTTTATAAATCTATTCATATATATTCTCGATTTATCTAACTTAAACATCATCAATTTTATCGGAAACAATTTGAACTTTACTTTCAACTTTACTATTATTTTCATTTCGTTTCACTTAATTTTTACTTATGTCTTTTGATTTTGATAGCATCTGTACACTTGGATCAGTTTTATTAAGTCTTGCGGACATTCGATCAAATTGTGTTCTTAATTCATTTAAATTTGTTTTCATAGATTCATTAGAACATTCATCCTCAGATGACAAGCAGTTTATATCAGATTAATTATCTTTGAATTTAATTTTCTTCTTCAAAATTGATGGTGATGGTATTTGCGTATTTGATCTGCATGATCTGGCGACATGACCATATTTTTTACATTTTTCACATTGTATTTGACCTTCACTGTTAAGTTTGGCTCTCTGTGGAGAAGGAGTTAAAGATCTATTTCTAGTCATATCTGTTCTACATACATTGGCTAGATAGATGACCTCTTTTCCCACATTTGTAACATGTTTTAATAAGTGAATTTCGATTATTATTTATATTATTTTTGAACCAATATTGACTGCTAACATGACCAATTTTGTTACAATTATAACATTGAGATTTTCTTGTATAATTATTTGACTCTCTAGTGTCGTTAAATCTCATTGATCTTGAAAAATTCGGACTTCTCGAATAATTTGGGCTTTGATTATTGTTATTTCTACCACCAAAATATTAATTTTGACTTGGATTTTCATTTTTTGGTCTATATCTTTGCATTTTTGGAGATGCATAACTTTGAAAATCTTCATTTGTATCACTGTTGTTTGAATATGTCTTCTGTTTAGGTCTTTCTATCTGTTTTAATTCAGTTACAGATACTGGTCGAATAGGAGCTGCAGTAGTATTAATTTCTATTTTCATAGCCTTTTTTAACAGATCATCGTAATTTGTATAGTCCACAAAACAAAGTGCTGTTCTTATGTTATTTTGAACTCCAACCCAAAAATGATCTTCAACTATCTTCTTTGTTTGTTCTGTCCAATTTCTCTTTTCTCCAAACGCTTTTTCCGCAAGTGTGGATAAATGAAAAACGAATTCCCCAACTGATTCCTCCGCATTTTGAATTCGAGAATAATGTACAAAGAACAACTAATCAAACCAAGACTTTGTACAAGAGCAAAAGAAAGAATATAGCATATACACAGAAAAGCATACAAAGAGGCGATTCACAATATATATATATATATATATATATATAGGAACTTTTATAGTAAATTATAAGCAGTTCAAATCATGGTAACATTTTTATTAAATAAAATTAAATTATGTTACCAATTATAGGAAATTTTAGAATTATATTTTTTTAGAAACCTTCAAAATTCACATTATTGACCTTCAGAATTACTTTAAGAACCATAAAAAATCACGTTAAATGTATCAAACTTTCAAAATGTGAACATATTTATATAATATACATATTTTACATATACAGGGGGGGGGGCACCGGGAACGGAATAATTTAAAATAGACAAAATAGGTATCAAACGATAGAAAAAGACATTTTATTTAATAATTTAAGAAATTAAAATTTTTTACTAAATGTATAAAAACATTTCAAATACATTCCAGAATCGTGCATATTGATAAATTGTTGTCTGTTGATTAAAATTTTTCTTTAAAATCAGAACAAAACATTTAAATTGATTCCAAATAGAATTTCATCAACAGCACAATATTCCACATTTGCATGTAGAAGTATGCATAATAATGAGAGAAAATAACAAAATCATTTCAAACATTTCCATCCCTGCGAAGTTACACAATGCCTAAGGCGACTTAAAAGTCTGAACAACTTTTTCAAGCACATCGGATTTTATGGACTTGATTTGATTCTCAATAGCTGCTTTAAGGTCGTCTTTTGATTTTAAAGGGGTTTTGTAGATCTTGTCCTTGAGATATCCCCACAAAAAGTTTTTCAGGGGTTCTTATCCTGGGAATATGTGACCAATCGATTCCCTTTCCAGTATGCTTTTCTGAGTCCAATCCAATGATTCGCGCGTCGAAATATTCACTTAAGACAGCAATAACTTGACTTATTCGATGTGGCCTTGCTCCATCTTGCATGAACAAGAAATTATCCACCATACCAAGTCCAAAAACCATCGGAATAAACTCATTTTGTAGAAGATTCGTGTGGGTGTTTGATGTCACTTTTCCTTCCATGAAAACGGGTCCAATTACCATTTCAGCGCTGATAGCGCACCAAACCGTTACTCGTGCAGTTCCCCCAAATCTATAATTTTGCTTGTTTACGTATCCGGACAGTTGAAAGTGGGCTTCATCGGTGAACCAAATGTCATGACCCCTTCGAGTATGAACATTTTTTCAAGCTCGTGACTTCCCAGTGGTTATTAAGGGTCAATAACAACCCACTAAATCTCTCATTTAGTTTTATATGTTTAATTTATAAGGTGGTCGGACGCATCTCCCTCGCCTGATATCTAACTAGTAGTACCAGGTTTGGAGTGCCATCGAGTTCAACTCAGTTGAGAAAGGCTATGGGCCCCTCAACTAGCTGAGCGTCGCTACAGGATGATTTTAGTATTACCAATTAACCGTCTGTATGTTTTCTCAGTGTGTGCGTCCCTCATGATTGTGTAAAATGTTGCCTCCTTTTATGTTAACGCAATGCACTTGATTTTTTTTAAAATGAAAGTCATCATTTTAACTATTGTGTACCTTATTTACAACTGTTGGTTCTCTGTATGTCTTTGAATATCACTGTCGTTATCTGATCATTTGTTTGCTCCATGCGTGCGCCCCTCATGCTTTATCAAACTGATTTATTCGAGGGTTTTGAAAGGTGAGACATACTTTCATTATTTCTCTTTATCGTAAGGCATTTATATATCGACAACAGATTCATCTAAATGATTAATGAGTTATCATTCATTATCACTTGTAGATAAAATTGCTATTTTCCAATTTAATTTATCATAAAACAGTTATCATAGATTTATCATGCATGCAATTTATTATATGTCTAAGATGGTTATCATTTATCTATTTGATTTATTATTTACAGAGATATGTTCTATTAACCATAAACGAAACGACTCATCAATCATAGAATTAATTTTTAAAATAACCAGTTAAGTGATTAATATTTATTATTATTTACTATTGGAGTTAAATAATTAATCGCTATTATTCATAGATTAGTTTAACGCTATATTATTATCACGTTATTATTTGCTGACAACAGAATTATCTAATTACTTTATTGATTTATTATTTACAGCAATTATATGTAAAACAATTATCATTTATTCATTTGATTCATTAATTTAGAATCAGATTCAATACGACTAAATCATTCATCCATTCCATTATTAAATCCCTAAGCTAAATTGTTAATTAAGATTTATTATTAACTACTATTCTGATTGGTCAAACATCAAGAATCAGATTAAGTCATTCATTAGAAGAAATTTCTTGTTTTGATGTAGTTGAAATTCCGTCAGTGTAGACGCCAGCATGACTTATAATAGTTGTCATAATAATACTCGTCATAATAGTTGTGACAAACGAGACTTCTCTCCGCTCTCATTTGCGAAAAAGTGACTTCCCCTCTCTATGAAATTACTCAGTCTCCCGCTCATTCTAACAGTGATCTCGATCGATTCTCTGTCGTTCAGTATTTGTATATGTGACATTGGAATCATTTTCTCTTACTATAATTTATTCAAGCATACGAACGGGGCAACGACGACGACTGTAGTGGGGAAATTACTTGTTTCTTAACGCTGAAGAAGGTTATAAAATGTACCTTATTTATATATAGCTTTATGTAACTGAAATATTGTTCCTCATAAAGTTGTTTGAATAATGAAAGTTGTATTATAAATAAATTTTTGTGTTAATGACAACGTCTTTTGATCAAGAACCCAATAGTAATTATGTTTTTTTAGGTTGGAATCGTTTTGTTAATAATAATCTTGTGACCGTAGGCACCGGAATGGTTTTACAACTGGGGCTGAAAAGAAAAAAGAAAACAGACCCTCTATTTGATTCGCTGTTGGGGGAAACGACACGGTCAACCTCGCCCAGTCAAATAGACAATGACACGTGAAAAAAAATACTCAATAAGAAGAAAAGATGTCCGAAAGAAAAAAAATCTGGGGTTTAAAGAAAAAGAAAACGAAGAATTAACAGAAAATTATTGAAAAAAAAATTTAAATTTAAATAAAATCGTAAAAGAAATAAAGAATTAATTTCGATATTAAATCGGATAATCATGAGAAATTCAATTACTTGTGACCATAGAGTTAATTACTGACTTTCAAAGGACATTGATTTTAATGGTGAAGATTGCAGCCGATCGTTTCTTTCCAAACCAATGGCAGAGACTACACTTTCAATACTTAATCAATCCAATATGAAATCTACGACATTCATAAATCCGTCAAACGTTGTAGAGGAGACAAATTCTGAGCGATCATCCATGTCCGTATGCTTTTACACTGAAGACCAGTTTCCGGTTCACAGTCAAACAAAAATATCAGAACATCTTTTACAAAACCTAAAGTTCACGGAACAAGAAAACTATGACAGATTGTACAATGGTCAAATACATGCCAAACAGAAACGTTCAAGTCCAAATAAGCAACCTAATGGAGAATAATTTCAACAGAGACAAAATAAATGTAAAGAGAATCAAAACAATGGTAAAGAGCAAGGAGGTGCTAACGGTGGCTGCGCTGTTTGGCAATATTCCAAATCTTTTGAGACAAGTAATAGTCAACATAAAAATCAGCTCCATTAACATAGACCGATTTGTCTCCAGTGTAACCTCTACTCACAACTGTTTCAAATTAACTGAAATTGAGAATCACTTCTAATTACTAAGAGTTTCTTCGATACTTAAATATATTAAAATGATGAGATCAATTCACTTAATTAAATAGCTATAAATAGATTAAATAGATCTAAATGTATAAAAAAAATTTCAAATACATTCCAGAATCGTGCATATTGATAAATTGTTGTCTGTTGATTAAAATTTTTCTTTAAAATCAGAACAAAACATTTAAATTGATTCCAAATAGAATTTCATCAATCAACATTTCATCAACGCTGAAAAGAAAAATAAATAAATGAAAAGAAAAATATATTTTTTTTTCTGGAAAACGATCTTATTAAGACAAAACAAAATTCGACCAAACACTCGTTAATCCAAACAATCGATTAATGAGGAAAACGAGTGAAATTGAAGATTGTCCAGATCTGATTAATGTCAGAACGAAATCGATCCATAGATTTATAAATTAACTTAATTGGATTCCTTGTCAAACGACTAAAAATAAATCTCTTGTATGTGCTGTGTAAAAAATGTAAAAAAAGGTAAATCAAAAAAAAATATAATTGCAAAATGGCATTTAAAAAGAATTGGTTTAAATAAAAAACTACAACGTAGTGATTGTTGAAATTAATTTTATTTCTTGGCCCGGTCTACTTGGCCGGTTCTATTGTATTGTTTGTTGATATGATCTATTGATTGATTGGATGATTTTTTGTTAGAGTGAAATTATTCGTATGGAGTGAAACTTATTCGTGTGGAGTTGAAGTGAATAAAAAAATCGTTCCCAATCATTGTTTTCAGATTTTTCAAATTCGATTGGCTATTGTTTCGAGGAGGGAAATTTTTCACAAAAAAAGTAGAATTATTGCGAACAGCCGGAACCGCTACCTTTCGTCGAGTAATTATCGTCCGAGAAAAGGAGACGAATATATATCATGTCCAGAAGATTCTAGACATGGATGATGCGATTCGAATGAAACGAGCTGAGCTTTTAGACAACGAAAGATTTGTTCTGGAATTCGTCAACCATTCCTTTATCGCGAGTTTATTCGGTGTTCGAACTCGTCCATCAGCTTACAAGGAACTGCCAGACGGCCATCACTCATGGGTCGAATTTACCAGCAGGAATGGTAAGGCCACCGTGGCACGGATCAATTTGCTCTCAATCATGTGCGCAGGGACCCGGCGGCTCGTGTAGTATAGGTCTGTCCAGAAAGTTTTAACCGATATTTTTTTAAAGGTATCTAGTGAACGCATTGATAAATGTCTGTGATATTTAGAGTATAGATAACATATACATATCTGAATGATTTTGTAAAATATAATTCAAAAATAATCAATTTTTCATATTGTAGGAAAACTAATTTCACAATATCAGGACAGCTAACATAAACATAGTTCTGAAAATCAAAAATTTACAAAACGAAGATTAAAAATAATATCCTTTCTCCTCGCAAACTGTCGTAGAACGACAGTTGTCTATCTGTCAATTCGGTTTGACAGGATGTCGCGACATCCTTTGTCGCAGTCAGCCTTGCAGTAATCGGCATACAGAATGCCGAACGAACGAGTTTATTTGTATCCGGTAGGGTATCAATACCCGAAGATGTTGTGCACAATTTGCAAGAAAGTTGATTAATTCACGCAAGCACAAGCGCACACTCAATTTTATAACTCTGATAATTACGCCAACGACAATAACTTTACGTAATTCTTAGAAGAGAATAAATTTACAGAGACAATTTTAATTTACGACGATAAATTTCGAAAGAAGATTTTTCCTGCTACGATTACGATATTCATTGGAACGGAGAAAATATTAGAAAAGGTATCACCCTTGTTTGAATTGAGTGGTTATATTTCATTTAATGTTAATTCGCGCATTTTTATAATTGTATCTTTGATCATTAATTTGCGTTACATCTTTATTCATTATGCACATCATAACATTAATGTCGTTCTAATATATATTCAGTTTATTTTGATTTTTCTTATCTAATTTAGCCAGTTTAATTATTTTGATTCGGATTCTATTAAATAAATATTTCATTACAATTGAACATTTCACTCCTTTTGATTTGATTATCAATTCCGACTGGAAATAAATATCAGTTTTATTTTATTGAGTTTTCGAGTTATGTGGAAGGAAATGGAATTAGAGCGAGAGAATAGACGATGATGGTTCGCTTCCGTATCCAAGAGATCCAGATTGGGGTTCTTGGATACCGATGCATAACAGGGTCGTGTGGGCAAACAAGAGATGATTTATTGCAAATACCCTTTATATAATTTAGAAGTAGATTGTAATTCCTTTATAGTAAATAACTATGATCAATTTTGAAGTAATATTCATAATTTAATTTAATAATTATTAATTGTAATTGTTTATTAAATTAAAGAATTTTCTTTTAGTTAATTTTTCTCTGTAACGATAGTAATTAATGTAATTGATATTTGATAATAACAAATGTAATTAATTATGTACTTCACTTATCCATTAGTAAATGTAATTGAGTCTATCCTATTGAAATTCTTTGAAATAATCTATTGCCTATTATTATTAATTTTGGTTTACGGTGGATGATTTTATTTGTAGATACTGTGGATATTAAGAGAATTCGACAATAGTAATGTCTGCAAATATCAGCCAACCTGGCATCAGGATAACTGTAGTTGTTATTTTGTATCAGTCGAAGCATTAGAGTAATGGTTGAATGAAGTCAAAAATCAAGTGTCTGTACCCGTAACGCTTAAAGCACCGATTAATAAATTAAATTTTGATGCAAATTCAATACCCTTGAAAAATTATTATATTTATTTTCATTTATTTATTTTGTTTGAGTTTTGGTCTTAGTTATTCATTTTATTTCTTGATTTAAATTTTGAATGAATTTTAATAATATGCTCCACTCCGATTATGAACATAAACACTGACGTGGTGTATTTACTTTACGCATCATGGAAAGTGTTGAATACTATGATTGATAGAATGATTAACGATTCGATTACAATGTGTTGAAATATAATTGAGGATGTAATGGTCAATGCAATTGAAGAATTGATGATGATTTGAGAACCCGATTCGATAAAATAAAGTTCGACAGAATACCTGTTAGAGTGAATAAAAGTGATGATAATTAAATCGTGATTTACTTTACCTTACGTCTTTACGTTTGAAGAGAGCTAAAATACACGAAAATGTTTAGTGCAATAATTGTCGTTCTGAATTACATCAATTAATAATTTTGATGAGCGAATAAATTGAAAATCGCAGAGTGGTTATCGTAGCATACATGAGTAGACTTAAATTAATTTATTACGAGAGAGGAAGAAATAATCAAATATAATTGAGTCTATTAGCATTAAAATGAATATATTTAATTATAAATATCGCATAATTATATGATTTGAGTTTTACCTGGACATAGCTTAAAGTATCTATGCAAAGAGGTAGTAAAAATTAGAATTGTCGTTTAACTCTAAAAGCGAATGGGGGCTCAGAGCCAAAGAAAATGTTGTTTTGAAGGGGAGCACGACACATCCATACAGAGATTGTATATCAGAGATTGAGGTTCGAGCGTTTGTTGATGAGCCTTTGTTGCGTTATTTACCCCCCCCACAACCCGCCAACCCCCACCTTTGCCATCGCACGACTGCCAAGCCAAGTTCGCTCTTACACTAACATTTCTAGTAGCAAAGCGTGGTTGCGCCGCCCTATCGATTGTGGGTGGTTTTCATGGTCGTCGGTGTATATTAATTGATCAAACCATTTTCCTTATGATGGAAACAATTGTGTGTATGATAAAAAATTTTTGAATATGAATGTGAGGGATGATGTTTGAATGATGTTGAGTGATTGTTGAATGAGTTTTATAGTATGTTTGAGACTGGATGGTGTTTGAAGCATGACATCTCTCCCTAGACAATTGAAGTCAATTATTGTCGAATTTAAAAATTTATATTACTAATTGTATAATAAATTAATTGTTATTTAACAATTAATTAAAAATGCAATTGTTTTAATCATTGTAGATTTTGGCAAATTTTTTGAAGAATCAATTGAAGAAACAAGTCATGCCCCAGACGCTGATTACAGACCATTTTACTCGTAATAAATCTTGTAATAAGACTTCGGCTGTTAATATCCTTAATATGGCGACCACGACTCCAATGAACCTGTCAATCAAAGGACCAGAAATCTATGATGGAAACGACAACATGTTGGAGAATTTTATCAAAGAATTCGACAGATATTCAAATTTGATCGAGATTACTAAAAAAAATGTTGCTGGTAACTGTTTTTCTTTCATCAGAAGCCAGGGACAAATACGAAATCGCAGGAGAAAATTATGTTGCAAATCTGCGATCGGCTTTTTCAAAGAAGAATAATCTGTTGCATATGATGGGAGAACTGTATCTCTTAAAACTCAATGGAGAAAATCCGGAAAAAAATTTCCAGATGGCGGACCAATTAATAGAGAAAATCACGGAGAAAAATATTGGAAAAAAGAATTATCAAATCAAGTTTATATGAATTTGATTGATAGTTATGAAATCAAAACGGAAGTCGTTTTAAAGGGCATTTCTGCAGCCAAAGATATCCTGTCAAACCGAATTGACAGATAGACAACTGTCGTTCTACGACAGTTTGCGAGGAGAAAGGATATTATTTTTAATCTTCGTTTTGTAAATTTTTGATTTTCAGAACTATGTTTATGTTAGCTGTCCTGATATTGTGAAATTAGTTTTCCTACAATATGAAAAATTGATTATTTTTGAATTATATTTTACAAAATCATTCAGATATGTATATGTTATCTATACTCTAAATATCACAGACATTTATCAATGCGTTCACTAGATACCTTTAAAAAATATCGAGCTTTGTCTTGAGAATGGATAAATTAATAATATTATTAATAAACAAATTTTTTTATAAAAACAACCACGTTTTTCAAGCATTACCAATGCACTAAAAAGAGGAAAATAATTTTTTTCTAGACATGTGAGAAAACACCTAACCAAAAACGTGGGGTGGATTTCTGAATTACTGCTATTAGTAACTGCTATTTCCTCTTTACTGCTTTTTAGTAACAATCGATCATTTCTATGCCCCACGTTTTTGGTTAGGTAT